>PISX010009197.1:0-77229 GCA_004024625.1 Mellivora capensis | reverse complement strand
TCTAGTTCCATCCACGTCATTGCGAATGGCAAGATTTCATTTCTTTTGATGGCTGCATAGTATTCCATCGTGTATATATACCACATCTTCTTTATCCATTCATCTGTTGATGGACACCTAGGCTCTTTCCATAGTTTGGCGATTGTAGACATTGCTGCTATAAACATTCGGGTGCACGTGCCCCTTCGGATCACTACGTGGTGGATAATCTTCTTAATGTTCTGTTGGCTCCTATTAGCTAGGATCTTGTTGAGAATCTTTACATTCATATTCATCAGGGATATTGGTCAGAAATTCTCCTTTTTGGTGGGATCTTTGCCTGCTTTGGGGATCAGGGTCATACTGACTTCATAAAAAGAGTCTGGAAATTTTCCTTCTGTTTCTATTTTTTGAAACAGTTCCAGGAGAATAGGTATTATTCCTTCTTTGAATGTTTGGTAGAATTCTCCAGGGAATCAATCCATCAGGTCCTGGGCTTTTGTTTTTTGGGAGTTTTTTGATCACTGCTTCAATCTCATTACTAGATATTGGTCTATTCAGGTTGGCAATTTCTTCCTGATTCAGTTTTGGAAGATGATAGGTTTCCAGACATGCATCCATTTCGTCTAGGTTGCTTAACTTATTGGCATATAACCGTTGATAATAATTTCCTATGATTGTTTCTATTTTTTTGGTGTTAGTCATGATCTCTCCCCTTTCATTCATAATTTTATTAATTTGGATTCTCTCTCTTTTCTTTTGGATTAGTTTGGCCAATGGTTTATGGATCTCATTGATTCTTTCAAAAAACAGCTTCTAGTTTTGTTGATGTGTTCTACTATATCTCTAGTTTCTATCTCATTGATCTCTGCTCTAATCTTCATTATTTCCCTTCTTGTGCATGAGGTTGCCTTAATTTGGTTGGTTCTCCAGTTCTTTAAGGTGTAAAGAGAGCTGGTGTCTTCTAGATTTTTCAGGAGGTTTTTGTTTGTTTGTTTGTTTGTTTGTTTGTTTTTTTAGGGAGGCTTGGATGGCCATGTATTTCTGCCTTAGTACCTCATTTGCCATATCCCATAGGTTTTGGACCGAAGTGTCTTCATTCTCATTGGTTTCCATGAATTTTTAAGTTATTCTTTGATTTCCTGGTTAATCCAAACATTCTTAAGCAGGGTGGTCTTTAGCTTCCAAGTGTTTGAATTCCTTCCAAACTTTTTCTTGTGGTTGAGTTCCAGTTTCAAAGCACTGTGGTCTGAGAATATGCAGGAAATAATCTCGGTCTTTTGGTATCCATTAAGCCCTGATTTGTGACCCATTATGTGGTCTATTCTGGAGAAAGTTCCATGTATACTTGAGAAGAATGAGTATCCTGTTGTTTTAGGATGGAATGTCCTGTATATATCTATGAGGTCCATCTGGTACAATGTATCATTCAATGTTATTGTTTCTTTTTTGATTTTCTGCTTGGATGATCTGTCTATTACTGAGAGTGGCATGTTAAGATCCCCTACTATTAATGTATTCATATCAATATAATTCTTTATCTTGAATTATCTTTAAAATTATCTTTAAAATATCTTTAAAAATTATCTTTAAAATGATCTTTATCCTGTACTGGGGGCATAAATATTTACAATTGTTAGATCTTCTTGGTGGATAGATCCCTTAAGAATGATATAGTGTCCTTCTTTATCTCTGACTACAGTCTATAGTTTAAAATCAAGTTTATCTGATATGAAAATTGCTATCCCAGCTTTCTTTTGAGGCCAATTGGTATGAAACATGGTTCTCCATCCCTTCACTTTCAGTCTGGATATATTCTTAGGTTCCAAATGGGTCTATGGTAGACAACATATGGATGGGTCCTGTCATTTTATCCAGTCTGCAACCCTGTGCCATTTTATGGGAGCATTTACGTCATCCACGTTGAGATTGATTAATGAAAGATACGTTTTTATTGACATCATGTCGCCTGTGAAGTCCTTGTTTCTATAGATAGTCTCTGTAAATTTCTGTTCTATGACAATCTTGGGCTCTTTCTTCTTTTATAGACCCCCCCCCTTAATATTTCTTGTAGTGCCAGCTTGGTGGTCACATACTCTTTTAAACTTTGCTGGTCTTGGAATCTCTTTATTTCTCCATCCATTTTGAATGTCAGCCTTGCAGGATAAAGTATTCTTGGCTGCATGTTCTTCTCATTTAGCACCCTGAAAATGTCTTTCCAGCCCTTTTTGGCTTTCCAGGTTTCTGTGGACAGGTCTGGTGTTATTCTGATGGACTTTCCTCTGTATGTAAGGAATCTCTTCACCCTAGCTGCACTCAAAAGCTCTTGTCTAAAATTATGATTCATCAGTTTCACAATTAAGTGCCTTGAGGTCTTTCTAGATTAGTTGATCTTGGGGGAAGGGGAGGTCTTTCTGCCTCTAGGACACAAATGCTTGTTCCATTCCCCAGACTGGGAAAATTTTCATCCAGAATTTGTTCAACTATATCTTCTAGTCTTCTTTTTCCACCCCCTCAGTGATCCCAATAATTCTGACACTGGAACTTTTCATGGCATCATTTATTTCTCTAATTCTGTTTTTATGGCTTCTAAGCTGCTTATTCCAAGCCTTCTCCTGATCTTTTTCTCTGTCATTTTGTCCTCTAGATCACTAATTCTATCTTCTGCTTCTGTTACCCTAGCTGTTAGAGTATTGAGATTAGATTAGATCTCACTGATAGCATTTTTAACTTCTGCCCTGGTGACTCTCACTTCTGCCCTTAGAGATTCTACTGTTACTAATGGTTTTCTCCAACCTAGCCATTGCCTGGATATTTGTTACCCTGAGTTCCCTTAACAACATACTGTTTATGTCCATATCCAATAGTTGTGGTGGAGAGGGCACAGTCTCTGAATTTTTCCTCTGTTGGGTGTTCCTCCTCTTAGTAATTTTGGTGAGAAGTGGTTGAGGGGATTTATAGCTGAATATATCAACTACGATTCAGGCATGATACACCCAGCAACTCTGTGCTGCAATGCTCTGAGAAGGGCTGATGCCAGGAGAACTCTGCAGAGCAGGGCTCAAAACATATGTTTTAAAAATAAATACGTTATTGTTACTGGATATCCACAAAGTAGTAATCACTGACCTCGTGTGTGTGTGTGTGTGTGTGTGTGTGTGTGTGTGTGTAGGAATAATTATTAAATTATCTTCATAAGGTAGGTCTTATCTAAATAAGTTAAGAAAGTTTTTCGGGGGCGCCTGGGTGGCTCAGTGGGATAAAGCCTCTGTCTTCAGCTCAGGTCATGATCCCAGGGTCCTGGGATCGAGCCCCGCATCGGGCTCTCTGCTCAGCAAGGAGCCTGCTTCTCCCTCCCTCTCTCTGCCTGCCTCGCTGCCTACTTGTGATCTCTGTCTGTCAAATAAATAAATAAAATCTTAAAAAATAAAGAAAGCTCTTCAAAACACATTACATTTCTTAGCAACCATATATATATATATTCCCATAAACATGAAACCAGAAGAAATTCAATCTGTAGATTCCACATATTTTATAGAGAAAGAAAAAGATCAAATGTCGTGTCAGTTTATTAGTTTTAACATTAGAAGGTTTAATATAGCAAACAAATAATTACTATTTTAAGGCTTTATTAATTATAAAATGTCCACTATAATCATATTACTACCAGCAACTCACTAGCCAGAAACTTATATAGCTAGTTCCTTCTATATTCTCAATCCTGTCAATAAATCAATATGTTCTATCAAGTATACATGTTAAGCCCCATGAAATCATTAGTATTTAACCTACTTTACCTAACAGAGAGCAACTTCATTGGGTTCAAATCTCTCTAGTTCTCTTCCTCCCATCACTGCTGTTCTGGTGACTGGTAACCAAAACCATTTCTCCCCTTTATTACTGAAATGGCCTGCATTCTAATGGTCTCAATACAACAACTCTGGTATTACAATATAGATTGGTGTAATATAATACAGTGTCTCCAAATGCTCTGTATTGAAGTTGGGTTTTTCATGGGTAAAAATCAAGTTCATTATATGATGGTCATAGGATTATTAAGTAATCTAGCCCCTGATTTTTTTCAGCCTCAAGTCTTTTACTCTTTTCCTCATGTTAACTTTAGCAACAGAAAACTTTCCTTTAGCCAACTTTAAGTCTTTAGTTTAAAAGTGATTTCTTCCTGGGAATCCCTGGTTTTCAACTCTGGTTTAGGTAAAGTATCCTTCTTGTGTTCTCTAGTTCTTATTGTAGCAAGTATCACACTGTCTTTAATGATTATTAAATTCAATAATCAAAAACCAAAAATCAAAAACCAATAATGATTTTTATAAGGGCTATGGCTTAAAAAAATGTATTCACCATTATAGCCTCTCACATGTTGTTGACACAAATTCGGCAGTTAGGAAACATTGATCTATTGTAATTAATGCTTTCATTTCCAATACAACCTTTTAAGAGAAATACAAGAATGTCCACACAAAGTATAAGAATGTCCACATAAAACAAATCCAAACATTTTGTACACACACACACACACACGTATCTTTTGGGATATATATCCCAAAATATATGTTATTTTGGGATATATATAAAGATATATAGATATAGATATAGATAACATACATATTGCTTTGTGTACTGCAATACTGTCATTAAACAAATATTGTTTGTTTATTGATCATTTTCCATGTGAAAGACTATTTTCTCTGCCCTTGGGATACAGAATTGAATTTTTATCGTTCTTTCAAGGAATTTGTATTTTGGTGAGGTTCAATGGGGAGGGATTTGAAGTATGTTTGGTCTGGGCTCTATAGAATTTTTGTTAGTGTATTTGTTTAAATAATATTAAATTTTACAATACTGATTATATATTCACACGGCTACCTAGTTATAGAAACTCTTTGTTGAGAGATAGGATGGATGGGTGCAAGAAAGGCTTGGGAAAGTCTAAAATGAGAGAGGAGATGGAGAACACTAACATGGCTCCCTGGTCTATGTCTCTGGTATGCACTTGTAGTGGACTTCTAGTACTTTCAAAATCTAATCTTAGTCATTCCTGATCTGATATTACAGATATGATATTACTGTTGACAATGAGGTTGGTCCTTCAGTTAGAAAAACATTGTATCCTAACAGTTTTGAACTCCTAGATCAGATTTTTTATTCATCACACAATCACTCAGAGCTCAAAGCCTCTGTTTATTAGAACATCAATTTTCTCCTCTAATAATAGAATATTGCTTATAAATAATTTGGGGAATTATTTATGTACACATATATTTATGTACACATTTATTAGAATGTTACTTCTCAAGGGAAAAAAAAGAGAGAGAGTTGGTGTATTCTTATTTTCACCCTGCAAAGAATCAGAAAAAAAAAATACATTTCATTATACAATTAGCATCTTACCCATCACATGGGAATGGCAAGATGTAAGCTTTTGCAAATTGTCAGCCTGCTAGATAGAGGCAGCCCACAAATTGGTATATTTGGCTTCCATATTGATTCCCATCAGTGTGTAAGAAGAAGTGATTGTCTAGATTTAAGTCAAGAGACTTCAAATTTAAAAATGTCTATATTCATCATTCCTTGAAAAATCAGATCTGGCATCACTAAGATCAATTTCTTATACGGCTACCACCAGCTGACAACACATTATTCTCTTTTGATGGGGCATTTTCTCTTCAGTTTGCCCCATCTCCACAAATTCCCAATTGTATTATACCCAGTCTATTTACCTTACTTATGCCATCACTCTATTTTCAATGAGCAATTTTAATTGTGTCGTGTTCTATACTCTAATGGCATTTTATACAATTATTCTTCTTGAGAATATTGCAAAATAATCATGCTAACAATAATTTCTTAAGACAGTTAATCTAAAATGTATGTATTCATCAAAATCCCTGGGGGTACATGCAGATTTTCTGGCATATTCTCTGAGAGAGAAATTAGTGGATATGTTTAAATCACAGGAAACCTGTAATTTTTAAGCTCCCCTCATAAAAGTCCCCAGATATAACACATTTAGTCAGATTTCTAGATTTTTTTAAATAATGGAAATAACAAGGAACTTTTTGAAATCATCCAAAAATATTGGAATATAACAAATACTTAAAAAGAGACTTATTTGATTGTTTCTCTGCTGTTATACCCCTATAATAAACTGAAATTATGCCATATTAGTGTTGAAGCATTCACTGTTCATTAACGTTAGAGAAAATTTTGCAAGGGAATACCTTATTTATATAAAGTTTATTTATTCATGGACTGAGCTTGGTTTAAAACTACAGACAAGGAAAACTAACCAAGATGGCAATGCAACTGACTTTAAAACACTGAGGCAAGACATCAATTTCATTAGTAGGATGTGATGCTTTAAATACTTTGGGGAATTAGTCTTTATAGTAAAATATAATCTCTTTCTTTAGTAAACATGACTTTCCTTAAATCAAATTTAAATTAGTGGAAAACTGGGGTGCCTGGGTGGTTCAGTGGGTTAAGCCTCTGCCTTTGACTCAGGTCATGATCTCAGGGTCCTGGGATCGAGTCCCGAATCAGGCTCTCTACTTGACAGGGAGCCTGCTTCCTCCTCTCTCTCTGCCTACCTCTCTGCCTACTTGTAATCTCTGCCTGTCAAATAAATAAATAATTCTTTTATAAATAAATAAATAAATAAATTAGTGGAAAACTGGAAAAGATACTTCAGCAAGGAGAACTTTAATATACCTATTTCATAAGTTCCACTTTTTAAACCTATAATTGTTCTCTTGTATTGGTGTACACCTTATTTCATTTCTTCCTTATACTGGTGAGCTCTTCACAGCTTTGTTTTTTCCATGGAATCTTCTGTTTAAAGGATCCCTTTTTTTTTTTCTTCTTGTTCCGAGCTTACTCTCTTCTTTTGGTGGCTAAATCCTTCATTAGTTTATTGAAAAATATACATATAGTAATTTTTGTCATTGTTAACCACTTGTATAACTTATGTATAAATTTTCCCCTCATATTTGAGTGATAAGTGTGGTAAGTATAGAATTCTAGGGTGCAAATCATTTGTCTTCAGAACTGTAAAGGCATATTTTCAGCTTCTAATATTGTGAAATTTAATGCTGATTTTACTATTGATCCTCTGCGTTCTGCTTTATTTTCTCTGAGACCTCACAGTGAATTTTTTCCCATAGTTATGAAATTAAACAACATTCAATGGGGGCATGCTTTTTTCATAGGTTATATCGGGAATTAAGTGAACTCTTTCAGTTTATAAAGTCAATGAATTAATTTTTCAAAATTTTCTTGAATTTTTTTCAATAATGATATCTTGTTATCAACTTCCTCTCCTCTTTTTCTAGAACTCCTCAAAACCCCATATTGAATCATCTGGAAATATTTCTGATTTTGTTTTTCCCCCTATTTTCCAAATCTTGTCTTTTAATTCGATTTCTGGTTAGACATTTAATAGTCTGAGACTTCACTTGTATGGTCAAATTTAGCATCACAATCAATGTCTAGGGTATAATCAGTCTCATTGAATTCATCATCTCATCCATCTAATAATTGTGAAATATAATCCTCTATCAGCTTTCTCCCCCTTTCTATCATTTGCCAAACATGAAAAATCTTGTTTCTCAGTTGAAGAAATCTAAAAGCACATTGCAGAGAAGGATTCCCTACTTTTCTGTTAATACTTAGTGAGAGATAATGCAATATCTTCCTTACACATATAAAAAATAAAGGGTAATTATTTATTTCATTGTTTCATCATTATTCTATGTGTCTCCAGAATTCCTCCATCTTATTATTTGATCCTTTATTTGGGAATAATTGGTGACTAAAAACATAATTCCTAGATTAATGAAGTGACAAAATATTTTTGTAGGAAAAAGATTATTAAGATTTTATAATGTTTCTGGGGCACCTGGGTGGCTCAGTGGGTTAAAGCCTCTGCCTTCAGCTCAGGTCATGATCCCAGGGTCCTGGGATCAAGCCCTGCATTGGGCTCTCTGCTCAGCAGGGAGCCTGCTTCCTCCTCTCTCTCTCTCTGCCTCTCTGCCTACTTGTGATCTCTGTCTGTCAAATAAGTAAATTAAATCTTTAAAAAGAAGATTCTATAATGTTTCTTAGGTTTATGAAAGTATCCAGTGGTCCATATGGTAAATGGAAGATAGAATAAGTATTATTTTATTTTTTTAATAAGTATATATGTTTCTCTTTCCTGGAAGACCTCTAAAAGAGAATAAAAATCTGAATATATTAATTTTCCATACAATTAGAAATACTCAAAATATTATTTTTTAAACTAGAATTAACTGCCAATAAAAAAAACAAAGTTATAATTGATCCAAGTGGTATAAAGGGGATAAGGATACATATTGATATTCCCCTTGCCATGAATATTCACTGTATTCTCCAAGCTGAGCTTTCCTATCTGCTACTTTTTTTCTCTATTTTTCAGGTTACAGGGTTTCCATAGGTATCTTTGAGGTTGCTTGAAAGATACATTAAAAAACTGCTTGAAAGATATATTAGGAGATACGGCTTACCAAATGTAGAATATATTCTAGCATATCCAGATAGGTGTTCTTTGGAGAATATTTGTTGATATTATCTCTTTTTCAATCTTATTAGGATGGCTGGATTTTCTAGTTAAGAGTTCCCCCATCTCACATGGATGTTGATGTCTTACAATTCCAAATACTGGGATCTGAATAGGAAGAGAGGTCTGTATGCTTAGCCTCTAGGCCATCTAGGCAATTAACTCTCTGTTTTAGACTCAGGAAAAACAAAAACAAAAACAAACAAACAAAAAAACTTTGTGCAGGGCCGCCTGGGTGGCTCAGGGGGTTAAAGCCTCTGCCTTCGGCTCAGGTCATGGTCCCAGGGTCCTAGGATTGAGCCCCACATTGGACTCTCTGTTCTGCAGGGAGCCTGCTTCCTCCCTCTCTCTCTCTCTGCCTGCCTCTCTGCCTACTTGTGATCTCTGTCTGTCAATTAAATAAATAAAAATCTTGAAAAAAAAAAAAAAACAACTTTGTGCAGTTTTGTTCTGCCATGGAAGAAAGATGATATTTTTGCCTACATAATGTTAGAAAGAGCATCTACAGAATCCATTAGCTTTACAAATTTTATCTGGCTTATTTTAGTGACACTCCATTAAGTCCTTACTTCCAGGTGCAACTTGACTCAAAATTCTCAGTCCTCAAGGAGCTGAGGATTCTAAGGTGAGAATCCCTGGATTTTTTAATTCTTTACTGTCTGCTTAGAATTCATCATTCTCTGGTCTGCGACTCAGTTACCATTCACCAGTATACGCTATGTTCACCAAAATTTTGGTTTCTTTTTTTCTTCTTTGTTTATCTCATTTTCATGGGCTTGTGACTTTAAAATCTACTCACTGTACAGATTGCAAAAAAAAGCAAAAATAGGTGTGTTTAGTATGTCATTTATACTAAAAATCTTGTGGGTTTTTTTTTTTCATAATATGTTCTTAAACCAAATTAAAAAAACAAACAAACTTTGGTTTCATATGTTACAGAGCTTGTGGTTGCCTACAAAATGCTATTATTTTTTTTAAAAGATTTTATTTATTTATTTGTCAGAGAGAGAGAGAGAGCGCAGGCAGGCAGAGTGGCAGCAGAGGCAGAAGCAGGCTCCCTGACGAGCAAGAAGGCCAATGTGGGACTCGATCCCAGGTCGCCGGGATCACAACCTGAGCCGAAGGCAGCCGCTTAACCAACTGAGCCACCCAGGCGTCCCAAACTGCCATTAATTTAAAGATAAATATGGATCCCTCTAATATTTCTCTAATTTTTGTGAACTTATGATTATAGCAAGAATATAATACCACAAATGTATTAAAGCTAGTTACAGTTATATTGAGGTAATACTATAAGACAGAATAGGAATTCAGATTCATTTTCACTGCATTTATATTTCCCAAGGCCTAAATAATGTGTTTGATAATTAAAAATATATATTTTGGGAATTAACTTGGTTTTATACATGTTTATTTTAAATTTTAATTTCCATTTTATGTAAAGTCAATGTATATATTTATGTTTCAAGTCAACATAAAATTGTAAGTTTGATGAGTTTATTTATAGCTTAATAAAGGTAAACTTCTCTGAACTTTGCATTAATTTGCTTTTGTTTAAATATAAAGCTATTTCACAGACTAATTTAACTTTTTCTAGAAAGATACTAAAAAAAAGAGAAGGCTCAACAAAATTAGCATACTTTTTTTTCTTTTCTAGAAACTATGTCTCCTCTGGTTTGCATAAGTGTTCTACTTCAATTGTTATTCAAACACTAGAATGGTTGGATTTGAGTTTAAAGACAAAGGGATTAATCTCCAAGTATTTAAAGTAATTAAAGTTTAAGGTATTCTGTTTTTGTTTTTGCTTTGTTTTTTTTTTTTTTTTTTTTTTTTTTTTTTTTTTTTTTTTTTAGTTTTTTTTTTTTTTTTTTTTTTTTTTTTTTTTTTTTTTTTTTTTTTTAGTTTTTTTTCTTTTCTTTGTAAAGCTGAGTGGGTTTTAGTATTATAAGGGAATTAAGTGGCTTTTGAAAGTGATTTTTATATCAACATGCTTCAAAGCTTCTGTAGGTTTCAGGCAGCCATTTTAAAGATATTTTGTTCAAATAATGGATTTGTTTCATTCTCAGATAAATCACCCAGTAATCCCTTGCTTTGCAGCTTCTATTTGCTGTAGTCAAGGTTAATTAATTATAAATATTAAAGCTTGGATTAACAGTTGGACCTGATTCACAAACACTTTGGTTGAAAATATCTAAGTTGCTCAGTAAATTTATTTTTTAGAACTTAATGCCACACTAGAGAAAAAGTAGGTTTTAAAAAAACCAAACTTTTGTCTTGTACTAGGTAAATTACAAGAAATAAAAAAGAGTTTTTTATCTAGTTTTCCACCAGCCAAATTATCTTAAGTTATACTTGTGGAGGCCTAGAAAATTAAGGCCATCCCACCTCGAGTTTAGCATTAGCACAAGTATAGCCATCTTAGCTTTACCAGCCATCTCAGGACCAAGGGCTGAACTTTCCCCTACTTTACTTTAGTTCCAGGGACCCCCACCCTGCTTTAGTTCCAAGAAAGTACCCCACCCTGCACCCGGCAACAGCTAATCGGCTAACTGCAGAAAAGTCTGAAACTTCTCCTCCCCCGCCCCCAAGCCTCTTGTAATGACCCATAAAAACCCCTGCCTTAACTAGCCTCGGGGTCCAAGTCTCTACTCCACTCTGTTGGGTATACTTGGGTCCAAGCTTAAGCTTGTCAAATAAACCCTTGTTTATTTGATTACATCAGATATTTAATTACATTGGTGATTACATGGTGTTGGCTCCTTGGTGGTCTCTCAGACGTGAAAACTCTGGCATAACAATACTTACTTGCAGCTATTTCTGGAAATTCCTATCAAAAGAATTTTCCCCATGGCTTATTGTTTTTAAAAAAATTTAAAAAATGGTTTATAAATAACTGAGAAGCAAGTATACATGTTCAAATAGGTGTGGCATTTTATATTGAAAAGTAACACATGTAATTCCTAATGTATTTTAAAAGATCTGTTACATATCCTTACAAAATAATATTAATATATTTTAAAAACCCAAAAAAATCAATGAGCTGGAGTTGGCATATCAAAACAATATTTGAAGATGATGTTTTCTACAGATTAGAAACTCCAGATTTATTAAAGATGAACCTTAAAGGATATAATTTACACAATGGTAATGTGTAAAGACCCATTGTCAAAGTCTAACCAAAGAAGATGAAAATGAAGATATGCTTTCTGAGTTTTTGTTGGTAAGAGAAAATGAAAATACAGAATACTTAATCATAAAGGTTTGTAAAATAAAGATTATCCTTTTGTATATTAAATAGGAAAAACAAGTTCTAAAATATAATCCAGGTTGTTTTGGGTCAAAAAGAAACTCAATAGTTCAGTAAAGAGTTAGCAGATATTTTCTGTAGTGGGCCAGATTGTAAATATTTTAGGCTTTCAATGTACAAGGATTTCTGTTACTCAAATCTATCACTGTACTGTAAAGGCCACCATAGAAAAATGTGGGAACAAATGAGTATGGGTACATTCCAATAAAATTTTATTTATGGTCACTAAAATTTGAATTTTTCACAAGTCACAATTCTTTTTTTTTTTTATTATGTTTTCAAATATTTAAAAATGTTGAAACCATTTTTGGCTCATGTCCAATACTAAAACAGGAGGCAGGCTAAATATGGCCTGAGGTGTATGATCTGCCCACACCTACTCTAGTACTGTGAGAAGTGTGGTGTTTAATTCTGATCTAAGAGGGTACAGGGAGAGTGAACATTGCACCAAGGCTAGCTCAGTGCAATTGCCCAATAAATATTTGCTAAATCAATTCATGATTTAAAGTCAATCAGAGAAAGATACTTATCATATGATCTCTCTGATAGGTATTTGAGAGACAGGGTGGGGGGAATGAAAAAATGTGGGACCTGGGAGGGAGACAAAGCATGAGAGATTCTTTACCTCAAGAAACCAACTGAGGGTTGCTGGAGTGGAAGGGGGTAGGAGGGAGAGGGTGTCTGTGTTGTGGACATTGGGGAGGGTATGTGCTATAGTGAATGCTGTGAATTGTGTAAGACTGATGATTCACAGACCTGTACCCCTGAAACAAGAATACATTATATGTTGATAAAAAATAATAAATAAATAATTTTTTTTTTCTTAAAAAAATAAATTCATGATTTAAATTGCTTACTTCTAAGGTTGTATTTCTACAATATGCATCATTAACAGAGGGAAAATTTTATTGAGATTCATAGATGCTTAATATCTATTCTTCTATGTCATTTATCCTGAAAAGTTAGATTTTATATTATTTACAATTGTAGAGTTGAAGCATTTATGCTTAGAAGAATACATTTTCATTTCCTTTTCCAGTGATGGAAGGCTCTTTTATTGATAATTTACCTGCAAGGAAGAATTTAACATGTTTCTTTTTTTCTCTCTCTCCCTCTCTAATAATATTGATGTCTGGAGATTAGTTTGATGAAATTGAAAAACTATCAAGGTACCAATATCTTGAGAAAACAAAATCCAAAAAGAAGAGAAAGTAGAAAGTGAGTCTGACATTCGGTACTAGTTTCTCTTTAAATCATGTGCCAATTCAAGAAAAGAAAGTATGTGACATCTTACACCTGAGTAAAAACTATTCTGAGATACTGAGGAATTAAATAGAATTTATGTCAGTATGTTAGGCTTGAGTGTAAATATTGGAGTTTAGAGTTCCCCAAAGAATGGGAATATTGCTCCACACTAGATTTCTACTTGAAACATCAGAAAAGTTGCTAGTATGAAAATAAGGGTGAACCAGAAAAACACAGCTATCATTAAAATCAAAGCCTAGTTTTAAATATATTAACAATCTAATGTGCTCTCTCCTCCTTCTAGTTCTTTTCCCAGAAGCAAATCTAAATTATATCCAAGGAAAAAATAACATTATTAATAGCCTCAAATTTTTTCTATTTTTTCTGCACACAATAGCTTGTATTTTATTGTAAAATAAAATAAAATGATCACACATACCAATAAACAATTGACATAACTGGAAACAACAAAAAGAAGTAATATAAATAGATTAAAATCGATTATTAGAAATTTTAGAATAGAGATTTTTTAAATAATTGTGATCAGTAAGACAAAAAAAATGAGAAAAGATAGAGATTTTCAGGAGATAATTAAATTTAAAAATAAATAAAATTTCCATTTGACAGAAGCAACTAAAATTATAAAACCAATATATTTGTTTAACAATATATCCCAACTAAGCAGAGGTATAAACTATTCCACAAGAAAGCATAGAGATGAAAACAGATAGAAACTACATAAAAGAGCATTATACACATGACAGACAACATAGAACCTGAAGTACTGACATATGGGTGAATGTAATCTTATAAAAATACAAAATAGAATGAGGTAAAGTAAAATATGTAGTATTAATGACTGAGAATTTTCAGTTAAAAATGACATCAGTATATATTATTAAGAAGTACTACAGATATGTCATTGTAGTAAAACACATTTAAGTACAATAGAACCTGTGGCTTCAAACCACAGCACACTAAAGAGGAGAAAAATCTTTTAAGTAGTCAGAGGAAGAAAACACATTGTCTTCAAAGAAGAAACTAAAAAAGATTTACAGATGACTTCTTAACCAAAATAATGGGAACCAGAAAATAAATGGAACAATGTCTTGAAAATACACAAAGAATATAACTGACAGGATTTCCTGGGTGCCTCAGTTGGTTAAATGTCTGTCTTCAGCTCAGGTCATGATCCCAGGGTGCTGGGATAGAGTTCCACATCAGGCTCCTTGCTCAACAGGGAAAATTCTCCTCCCTCTTCTCCTTGCTTCTCTCTCTGCTTGCCACTCCTCCTGCTTGTGTGTGTGTTCTCTCTCCTTCTTTCTCTTTCTATGATAAAAGAATAAAATCTTTAAAAAAAAAAGAATATAATTGACAAATCAGATTTTGATACCCAATAAAAACATTGCTCAAGAACCAAGAAGAAATTAAGACATTTTCTGAAAATAGTACTTGAAAGAATTTATTCACAGAAGTCTTGTGCTAAGGCAAAATTCTTAACAAAGGAAAACTACATGGAGATGAAATCATGGCATTGCAGGAAGTGATAAAGAACAAAAAGAATGCTAAAATGAGACAACAAATCAATAGCCACTTTGTCTAAATATATAAAAATGAATTACATATGCACATAATTAATACATATGACAACGATATCACCAACTATTACATTGTCTAAAAGTAGATAACATACAAATATTTACTGACAATAAATCATAGATGCATTATATAGTCTTTAAGATAAGACACAATAATAAAAGTGAATGAAAGTATGTATGAGTTATCTATGGTTGTTCTAACACATTACCACAAACTCAGTGGTGAAATCTACAGATATTTATTTTCTTATAATCCTAGAGAACAGAAATCCAAAATCAGTACCACTGGGCTGAAATAAAGGTGTTAGCAGGACTACACTCCCTCCAGAGCTCTAGGGGAAAATCTATGTCTTGCTTCTTCTAGTTTCTGGTGGCTGCCATCATTTTTTGGCTTGTGGCTGAATCACTGTGCCTCTGTGGTCACATCAAATATGAATGTGAGAAAAAATGAATGTGAAATCTTATAAAATATTATTTTAGTGTATGTTAAAATAGAACAAGAACATTTCTAAGGGATTAACTAGACCTGTGATATTTGCTGATAAATTGTAAAACATTCTATTATCCAGAGATCTATGCCAGGTCAACAATTCAGATTGAATTTATATGAATAATGCAAAAAGTGATAAACTATGAAATGATATGCATAAAATCTATGCATTCAAAGTAACATCAGGCCCACCTTAAAATATTTTCTTTGACTTAGAAGTTTGGATGAAATTTACACAATATACAGAAAAACAAGTAGAAAACAAGAGAAGCTTGACACAGCTTGAGGACTATTTGGTATTAAGAAATTGATAGCAGGCATCAAGGTGGATGACACTAAAGTAGAAATGAAGAAATACCAAAAGTGAAATCTATTTGTATATAGAGAGCACAGAGAAAAATACCACGTGTTTTAACATTTTCTGACATTACCACAGTATTATAATTATGCTTATTTCTTGGTAGTCCAGAGTATAAACCCAAATTCACTTCAAGATACATGTTCTTTTTACCTCCAGAGAGGTACTATTAACTCTGTTTTCTTACCTGTAAAATGAGGATGATATTGCTACCTATCTCAATGTGTAATCCAAATTACATAAAATATTAAATGTAAATGCACTTAAAATGATCTTCATGTATGTGATCAATGTGACAATGTTTATTTCTGTAATAATATTTTACAACAGTAATGTTGTGATATCAAATAAGAATCAGTATAATATACTTCCCTTATAAGAAAGTGAGTAAGTTAGCAGGAAACACATTTATAATGTATAATAGAATTTAGAAATTTTTGATCTTTTTAATTTTCAAAAGATATATATTTTTTTTGAAAGAAAGGGAGTGTGCAAGCAGGAATAGGAGCAGAGGGTGAGAGAAAGAGAGAATCCTCAAGGAGACTCCCCACTGAGTGCAGAACCTGACACTGGGCTTCATCCCAGGACTCTGAGTTTATGACCTGAGCTGAAATCAAGAGCCTGTCACCTAACCTACTGAGCCACCCAGCACCCTCAAATTTTTAATCTTTTAAGAGCTAAATTTCAATTATTTGACAATACCACATATCAAAAATTTCCTCAATATACTTCAATAAAATATGAATGTCTAAAAATATTTTTTGCATAATAGTAACCTACAAGAGTTAAATCATAATGTCTCTTTCTGTTTTTAAGCAACAGAGAAAATATCATTCAACAATGTGAAACTAGTTATACAAATAATATACAAAATCAAAGTGGACTTTAAGTTTGAAAGAAAACAGTATACCTTGATCCTCAACAAGAAAATTTGAATTTTCAATATTTAATACCTATTTCTATGTTATTTAGGTACAGGTTGGGTTTGGACTCAATTTGGGACTCATGTGCTAGTCTCTTAATTTTTAAATTAAAATAATGCTGACTATTGGCCTGAAATTATAAATTTACAATGCAATATAAATTTTAACATATAAAATGTTTTTTAAAATCATACAATGTAAAACATTTTCTATTTTGTTTTAACTTTTCCATTTTATTATGATAAAGATGTATAAGCAGTATCTTTAAAATTACAAATTTTTCAGGCATTATATCAATTTACTATTAAATGTGTGTATATCCATCCTTGAAAAAAATGCATGAATGCAAGAATGTCTTAAGATATCACTCACTTTAGGACTATGTTCTAGACAAACAGCATAGAGGAAAAAGTGGTAAATTGTTTGTATTACAATACATGTACATTTATCAATTTTGCCTTCTTTCCATGTGTCAGGTTTATATTCTTGGAGCATAAATTATTTCTTCATATTAATGAAAAGAAGATAATTTGGAAGTTTTTCCTCCCTTGAGTTTCCACTCAATTTATATGTAATTCTAGTCAGGACACTGCTGGACCTCCCTTCTCTTTTGGGTGGAAGATCAAATTGAATGATTCAAAAATTAGAGGAAGTAAGACAAGGAATTCCTGCTTCTGAATGAATACTTCTTCAATATGGGAGGGATGGAAAACAGAGAGTTTATTAGAGTTGCCATATTGGCACTCATTGAGAATGGGGAAAAGGTAAACCTGTGATTTGTTATCTATATTGAGAGGGGGCAGTGCTTCATAGTGAACTTGGTATACACATTATCAATTACAGGTCACCTAGAATTGCAATGCCTCAGAAAACATAAAAAAGGATACAGGAGTATTTTGACCACAGATTGTGCAAATAAAAGAAAAAACAATGGCAAGATTCCATTGAATATATCACAATGATTCTTCGATCAGTGTAAGAATTGTTTCTCAATGATGCTTAGAGAATAATTTAATTGTAGATTTGGTTTCAGTTGTATTTTTCACTATGAATAGGAAAATAGGAAATTTTATATATATAAAAATATATAACATTTTATTTATTGATTGATAGATTTGTCTGTTTGTTTCCTGTGGTTAAAACCAGAAAACCAGGCAACATGGATTTCTTCCTTTGTATGGAACAAGGAACTATTTTCTCTGCATCCCAAAGATATGTATTAAAAGATTTGAGGTAAACTAGGTGTAGATAATGGAATAGTGAGTTACTCAGTTAACCCCTTCCATAACTTCCAGTGGTATTCTTGTGATTAAAGTTTGTATTAGGCCCCTTAAATGGGCCTTAATAAAAATGCTCACACAGTCAGGAAGATAAGGAAAAGGAAAAACATTATCAAGCCTAAAAGTATGAACTAGGATTCTTCCTAATAAAAAGCATTATTTTTATCTAGCAGATAGAACTTTTGCCTTTGGTATCCAGCAATTATTTTGAGTAGCTCTAAATATAGTCTTCAATAATTTCCATAAAATTTCTCTGAAATGCATCATGTGTACTTTACATATTATCATAAACTTGGCATTGCAGGTTGCAGATTTGCCTATCAGAAATAATATATTTTCTTCTTTGTATGTCATACTAAAAATATACAATTTTATTTAAAATATTTAGATATTATAGAGTCTATATTTCCTCTTTCTGTCATTAGTAATTCTCATTAATAGATTTATCCTTAAACCTTTTGCAATTCCCATAGAAAACATTTTTCTCATTTTAAATTGTCAGAAACAAAGAATAAAAGTATTCTTATATAACCCTTATTCCACACTAGTTGAGAGTCAAAAGTGGACGTGAAAAGAATAAAATTCATAACCCTCCCTTGTGAGCTTTTCCTACTTGAGACTCTTTGGGGATAGAATCATTAATTCAGGATTGTCTCTTTCAATTTCTGTTTCCATCAGGAGGACATAAGGTTATATTCTCTCATAAAGCAATTTACATAATAATTCAAAATAAAGTTTTCAGGCTAAATTTGGAAAATCAGAAAAAAGTTCTAAAGGGATTAAGTAGGTACCTGAATACCTAAGTTGCTGATGACATCAGGAAATTAAAAATTATAATAAGGGAACTGACTTCTTACCCTGTCTAGGCCTCCCACTTCCATTCAAGTTTTAAAATCCACCCTTACTCCAAGAAGGAAATTGACTTTTTAATACTGCATCATGTTAAAAATAATGTGAGGTTTAAAAAGCCGTTTATCTAAATTAGTAAGTATAAGAATGAATTATTCATTTAGAACAAATTCTAGCCATACAGTAAGTCTGTTTTATATATATATATATATATATATATATATATATAAAACAGACTTACTGTATGGCTATATATATATATATATATATACGCACATACATATATTCGATGAACAAATTACCTTTCATTTTACACTAGGTAACAGACAATATAATACAAATATTTTTTATTGTATTATTAAAATCATTACATTAAACTGCAAAATATTAACTGTATCCACCAACGTTAGTTTTATATGTATTCAACATTTGCCTGAAGTACCAATGTATTTCACCTGATTGCTTGCTAATATTATAGTTTTAAACTTTCAGTAACTATCAAGTGTTCAGAATTTAAGTACATGTACTTTGGCTCCTAGTTCTTGGCTATATGTTCTTAATCTTTGTATATTTTGTCCTACATTTGTTCAGGACATTGTTTTAAAGTACATGTCTAAAAATTCCATTAACTGGATTGCTGTGTTTCTTTCCATTGCCCAATACTTCTTTTGTTTTTTAGTGGTATTTTCTTTTTTTTTTTTTTAAAGATTTTATTTATTTATTTGACAGACAGAGATCACAAGTAGGCAGAGAGACAGGCAGAGAGAGAAGGAAGCAGGCTCCCTGTCGAGCAGAGAGCCCAATGCGGGACTTGATCATGACCTGCGCCAAAGGCAGAGGCTTTAACCCATTGAGCCACCCAGGCACCCTTTAGTGGTATTTTCTTGACTTAGAATATCAAAACTTATATTTTTTGTTTTTGTTTTGTTTTGTTGTTGTTTTTTTAAATTGTGTACTTGGCATTGTGTGTGAAAAAACATATAGTAAAATTTGGGGAATAATCCCAGATAAACATTTTTCTGAGAATGAGATCATTTGAACTCGGCTTCCATTCCTTCCAATTTCATTTGAATTGGACTATTTTCTGTTCAACTTTATTCTTGGATAGTAAACTCAAAATTTGCCAATCCACCAAGGGTTCATCTTATCCAACAATATTTACACTACCATCAAACTTCTTTTTTTTAATTGTTCGTAGGTTTGCCTCCCTGGATTTTCTTTATCTTCTATACATTTGCTCTCTAATATTATAAAACAGAAGTTACAAAAGTTGATCCCCTACCCATCCAATATAATTGTTTTCTCAAGGAGAGTTTTGGTTCATATTATGATCTCCATTAGAAGGTGCTTCAGCGTTCCAGCTCTTTTGATAAAAATATTTAAAACTTTTTTTATTAAGTGATGAAAAAATCAAATTCTTTGATAAGTGCTTTAAAGTTTTAGATTAATTTGGAGAGGATGGATATTTTTACATTGCTTCATTTCCCATTTGGAATGTAACAGTGTAACAGGTAAGTTGTATCCCTGTATTTGCCATATTGGAAGGCATATTTTTTAAAAAGTGGGAAAAAATAAAAATTAAAAAGTTTATATATATAGATATGTGTGTGTGTGTGTGTGTGTGTGTGTGTGCACACACACATATATGGTAGTCTGGCATAAGAATTGCCAGAAACTCAAACCAATGTGAACAGCTAAATTATTTTGACTATTATCCAAATATTTAAGATACTTATCTGATAAGGAAAGAAAAGTGAACTTCTGAGACATTTTTTATTATGCCAGCAATTACTTTGTTGCATGATAGTACATTTTAAATCATTCTTTGAAATGTTATTTTTTTAATGTAAAATGTTTGGGGTGCTCTAATCATGATCCACAGATATGATTTGTTATGTAGTGGCAATACATTAAGTTATTAACATAGTTTTTATTCTTATGCCATAATAGTTTATGTTGTCAATGAAATAAATAAAATACAAATCTGGATTGCAGTTTGTGTCATGATTTCCTAAGACAACCTGGAAAACAGTGAAATTCAACTGATGTCATTAATGGAATAAAATTTCTGCTTGAAATCAGCTATTCCTGTAATATGATGAGTTCACTATTATTTATGTTTTAGGACTCATACATAAAGATAATTATTCTGCTTCAAATCCAAAAACTGAAATGGATTAAATATGATGAATAATTACTTAAATATCATTGGGGATATACTTATGATCATTTATACCTTTAATAATCTTCACAGGTAGAATTTATGAAAAATACTAAGAGATGTTTAAAGTCTCCATTAGTGTCGATGCACTTAAAGTGATAATTGCTTGGTTGTGCTGTTTATAATTTAAATAATACAGATTTTGGCATTTTCTTCTTCCAAAGCCCAAAACTAAAACAAATTTGTTATATCCACCAAACTGAATAAACATACAAGTCTTAGAGCTAGAAGTTATATTACGAACATCCATATGTCTGCTTTAATAGAAAACTTACCCTGACACTAAAAGAGTGAATATAATCTTCTGACAACTTAATGTCAGGGAAATTTACGCAATTAAAAAAAAAAAGAAAAATAAAGAACTGAGCCACTGAAGCTGCTAATAAGTTGCCAGTGGCCACAGGGCACTACAGATGGTGCCAGCCAAACTGCTTCCACCACAGAAAGATGACTTTGCAATGGGCTTCTCAAGGGGCATGGCACCCGGGACTCTCTTCTGCATCTTTTCCTGTCTCTGGATCAGAAGGCAAGGTCAGAAGCTGATGGGAGGCTTTGGGAAACTGTGATGCAGAGTAATGGCACCTTTGGCATATTCTGGCCATCAGGCTGGGCATCTGATGCTAATCAGGACAATGGTTGCCCATTACAGCTACTCCTTCCCATCAGTCCCAGCCCATGTATTATAGTAAAACAAAAGTCTTTGGATTAAAAAAAAGAAAGAAAAAGAAATTCAGACAGTTGGTTATGACATTTTAAAATATAATAAAACCACCTTAAAAAGGTACACAAAGAAAAGTAATCTGTGCCCAAGTTAAGCAGAAGTAAGTATATAATAAAAATGAGAGCAGAAATCATGAAATTGAAAAAAGGAAAACAAGTTTAGAAATTGGTAAGCAAAAAGTTGATTCCTTGAAAAAAATGAATATAATTGATAAAAAATTCTAGCCAAACTTACCGGGAAAAATAAAGAAGATAAAATTTATCAATATCGGAAATGAAAAATGGGTCATAATTTTTGATCCCACAAGCATTAAAAGGATAACAAAGAAATAGCACAAACAACCTTAGGCACACAAATTTGATAACGTAAGATGAACTAATTTCTTAAAATATACAACCTATTAAAATTCAAGAAAGGAGAAATGAATTATCTCAGTAAGCCTAAAAGTATTAAAGAAATTACATCAATAATTTATAATCTTTAATAAAAGATAGCCTAGTTTCACTAGTGCATTCTACAAACCTTTGAAGAAAAAAATCGTACCAATTGTCTCTAATTCCGTCCAGAAAATAAAACCAGAGTGAATACTTCCTCTTTCTATGAAGCCAGCCTAGGCATTTACAGAATCAATTTGAAAATGTATGCCCTTTATTTTTTTTATTTATCTTTTAAAATATTTTATTTATTTATTTGACAGAGAGAGACCACAAGTAGTCAGAGAGGCAGGCAGAGAAAGAGGGGAAAGCAGGCTCCCTGCTGAGCAGAAAGCCCAATGCAGGCCTTGATCCCAGGACCCTGAGACCATGACCTAAGCCAAAGGCAGAGGCTTAACTCACTGAGCCACCCAGATGCCTGCCCTTTAAAAACCTTCACATAAATGTTTATATCATTTTTCTTCATAATTAACAACAATGAGAAGCAACCAAGAAGTCCTTCAGTAGGTGAATGGATAAACAAACTGTGGTATATGGATACAATGAAATATTATTCAACAAATTTTTTAAAAAGACCTATCAAACAACAGAAAGATATGAATGTGTATGTATAGTATGATACATTTTTTTTTTCTGTCAGCTAAGATGTTTTTGAGACAATGATGCCCCAGTAGCAATAACCACATCCATTGCTTTGCTGGTTTCTAATGCCATTCTCAACTTAAAAAAAAAAGAAAAAAGAGGATTCCCTTAGAGAAATTATTGACTCTAGAACTCAAGCTAGGAACAAGAAATATACAAGATGAGATTGGAGCAAAAGTGCCAGACAAGGTGCTTAAAACCAACTTATCAATGAACAAAATTACATGGAAGTACATAAGAGCCAAATGAAAGTGTCTGCAAATTCTAAAGTTGAAATTTAAGCAAGAAAATAAAAAATGAACCACTTGATTATAACCCAAAGCATGAAATAGATGTCCTTTATTATATACTGTTATAAATAAATGATTGAATGAGTCAATAAACGAGAGAGAAGAAACAAATATCCTATACAAAATTTTAAATTAATTATGTGAAGACCATAAAACCAGGAAAGTGTAAGAGCCCATTCTTTTTTCTTTTTTTTTTTTTAAGATCTTATTTATTTATTTGAGAGACAGAAAGCACAAGCAGAGGAGCAGAGGGAGAAAAAGAAGCAGATTCCTCACCAAGTACAGACCCCAATGCAGGGTTGATCCCAGAACCCCAAGATCATGATCCAAGCCAAAGGCAAATGCCTAACCCACTGAGCCACCCAAGCACTTCAAGAACCCCTTGACTTCCTTCCAAAAAGTACAGTACAAAAAAGGAAAAAATAATAAATAGTAACCAGGAGAGCCAATGTTATTCCATTTGAAAATGTTATTATATAAAGCAAGAAATATACTACTTTACTAAGGATAAAGGATAGGAGGTACAATCAAGAATTTTAAAACTTCAGTGACAGAATGTCTTAGTCTTTTTGATAGTCTTTGTAAATACACATTGACACAGCATAGTATGTATTTAACTGACTTAAGTTAGTTTTCATTACATAAACAATAAGTATTTGAAATAAGTCATAAAAACTCATATTTCAGAACTAAAATAATTTGAAATTCACAAAGCCTCTCATAAAAAAAAAAGAACTGATGACTTGGAAAAGAGATTAGAAAATGGAAAATAAATCTTTCAAGAATCAGGTTTTCTGCATATTAAATTAAATTTGAAAGTTTTAGCAATTACAATTTAAATTAGAAACCCTATGGTGCTGACAACTTCCTTGAGCAAACTTTAGTCAGGTTTCTCTGAGTGGCCTTCTCAACTAGGCTTCTACATTTGAAGTTCTGTGTTCATCTTTGCATAAACCAATTTTAACAAAAGTTCTGCTAAACAACTTAGCAAGAAACCCCACCTTTGACATCTGATCAAAATATCAGATATTTTGATGTTCTCCACTCTTAATATCTTATTAACTTGGCCAGCTTGCAGCATTAAGTCCTTTCAAGTCAATGTTGTCAGAGTCACTCCTTACCCCTGATATTCCCCCTTAGTAATTTTCTGAACACTCACGCAAAGGGTGAGGCCCCACATAGCCCCACTTGGCCTTGCTGTATTCGAAATTGAGTGTGGTCCTCTACCAATGTCTCTTTTATCCTTATAGCAATAGTTCTAAATAAACAGTCTTGGTTTTACTGCTTTAATTACTGTCTAGATATGGTTTTCCCTTGATACTGCCAATAAAGAGAAAATTGATATGTTTCTGACTAAAAATATATAATATAAAATTTCTAATTGTACCTAGAATACATAACCTAAAGCTATAGAAAATCCGAGAAAGCAAAAAAGCACCATGTAGTTTGTTTTCATTGTCGTTGTTGTTGTATTTTTAAAATATATATCCTGGGTGGCTCAGTGGCTTAAGCCTCTGCCTTCAGCTCAGATCATTATCTCTGGGTCCTGGGATGGAGACCCACATCTGGCTCTCTGCTCAGTGGGAAGCCTGATCCCCCCTCCCCCTCTGTCTGCCTCTCTGCCTACTTGTGACTTCTCTCTCTGACTTCTTCTTCTCTCTATTATTATTATAATAATAATATATATATCGCCAGAGAAACTTGCTTCACTAAAGCAAAATATGAGAGTCTGGAAAATGAAATAATGAAATCTAGGTGTTAAAAACAATTTCATACCAAACTGGAAGACATACCTTATAAGAAGTCATTGAAGCACCCACCCCCGCCAAAAAAAAAAAAAAAAAAAAAAAAGATGAAGCCAGTAATTCTTCTAGAACAGTGTTTCCCAAGGAAAGGACATCCACATCTCTGTGTTTGACTCATTCAGAGTAGCCATTTGAAAGAAGAATTTCTGATCTCCATGTTAAACAAATGATTCAGAACAGCTGAGGGCTTTTCTTTTTTTACCTGGGTTAAGAACCACCTTTCAAGGGCCACCAAATTTGAACCTAAATAAATACTCTATGAATTACACAACTATTATTATAATACAGAGATGGCCTTGAAATAGGGCTTTTAGTTTATGTTTGATTAACTATACTGATTAAATTCATACACTATTATTTAACTTATTAAACATTTTTTGTATAAGTACACAGTTGAAGTGGAAATTTCCTAAATCTGATAGGATGATCTATCCTTCATTTTGATACTTCTTTGCTTTTTTTATCCTTTTTTTTCTATATTAACTATCTAGTCATACTTTCAGGCACTAATAATAGCAATTAAAGACATTTAGGTTTTGAAGCAGTAGCTGTAATTATATTACTTTTCCTATAAATAACATAAGGATTGATGCTTTTATGATGAAAATGAACCCAGGTCATTGAATATTTATGAATTAAAATCCTTTTGGAGGAGAATATGACAGCATTGAAAACATGCAATTACCAGAAATACCTACAGTGATTAAAATGTTAATTAATGACAGTTTCTTTTATTAGCATAAACAAAATCATACTACATATAGGAAAAATGAAATTCTCTTATAATTTTTGAAACTCAAATTTATTCAATCATTGAAGAAAATGTACTTTCAAATCAGCTATATCAAGTGAAATGATCTGTTTTTTAATTTCCTTCTAGACATCAAGTAACATAAAACTCACCATCTAATGTTCATAAAGCAGGCTTACCTAAACACCCACAAATTATTATAAAACATTTTAAAGCTATGGAAAGTTGACTCTTGTTATTCCTTTCCATTAAAACCAAAATACTTTGAAACAATTTAACAGCTTCATGCAATACCAATACTAAATTTATTCTAAGAATTTGCATGAAAATCAATCTTATAAACCGGAAAATAATTTTATTCCAATTATTTCAATACACCAACTCACTATAATTCTCTATTTATTGTCATTGTTTCTTGAGTATGTTTTTCTCTCTTTCTGCTTATTGAATCACAACTGAAGGTTTTAATGTTTCAACCACTCAAGTATTTCTTTAATTGATCTCAAAATCGGGGGGTGGTCTTATAGTTGAGAGTATAGGTTAGAATAATGATTCTAAAATTCTATTATGTGTCTGTTTCCCTTTAGGATAGAGTAATTTTGATATAATGGTCTATTTGAATCTTATAAACCCAAACTCTATGGACATATCTGGTAGAAAACATTCATGGTTCAATAATGATGATAAATTTGACAAGGTGCTTGTTTGTTTAGTAGAAGAGATTTTTTTTATACTTTTTTTCTGGAATCTCATTTTATTACATGAACTATACATGGAATGAGAATCATCATATCTATATATCACTGTCTTTCATATTAAAATGGAAAATCTGATATATAATTAGTCTTATTTTAAAATCAAGCATTCTTCATTTCTATTCTTTTTCAGTTTATATTCCAGGGCTCATTAGAAATAATTCCTGACACACATCCTCAAAAACTTTACTTTTACCAAAATCTACCAGATTTTCTACCTATTGTCATCACCTCCTTTCTGCTCTTTCTTTTTTCTTCACTCCAGTGATAATGGTTTCATTTCTTTCACTCAAATCAACCAAAGACTCTTACAATGTATTTGTCCTTGATCTTCCTTCTGTGTGGAAACCTGTTTTCTGGTTTGCTCACCCATCTCCTTTAGATCTCTGATCACATGTCACCTTTAAAAGTGAGGCTTTTTGTGACATTTTTTGTTTAAATACAACCCCACTCAACATTCTGTCTCTGCTAGCTAACTTATTTTTCTCCAAAGCCCTTAACACCATCTGGCCTACTATTTTTCTTATTCCTACTATTTCTTCTCAATAATGTTTATAATATTTATCCTCTTCTGTTTGAATATAAGCAGTCAGGAGCAAAGTAGACTGTACCCCCCCCCCAACTAATTAAACTATAACAATTGGTTTGCACTCAAAAAATATTTGTTGAATGGTTTAACAAGGATTTCCATTCCATTCATTAACAGTTTTCCCTCATAGAGTAAAATGACTACATGATTACTATCAACTTATTTTAGACCAAAAAAAAAAAATATTTTATGGTCTCCCTCTATTTTTCAATGGGGAACTACTCTTGTGTCTCAACAATGAACTATTTGAAAAGTTAGCTGAAACCACAGACATATTATGTAGCCTCTTTGAGTATGATTCTTCTCATTGATGCAATAAAAGAACTAGATATTCCTTCAATTTATAGTCATACTAAATAGTATTAAATAATATTATATTTTTAAAAGGTGGTACTGTTGGGCACCAGGTGGCTCAGTGGGTTAAAGCCTCTGCCTTCGGCTCAGGTCGTGATCCCAGGGTCATGGGATCGCGCCCCACATCGGGCTCTCTGCTCAACAGGGAGCCTGCTTCCTCCTCTCTCTCTCTCTGCCTGCCTGTCTGCCTGCCTACTTGTGATCTCTGTCTGTCAAATAAATAAATAAAATCTTAAAAAAAAAAAGTGGTACTGTTTTTTGTAGGACAAATTTGATGAGTAAAATGCATGAAAATCTTGATAGTTTAGATTCCATTTCTTCCAAGGACTTTTCCTCAGTCTCAAAGCTTTGTTTTCTATGACAATCTCATGTATCCTCCAAGCAATTTTCAGTTTACTTTTATATCTCTTTAGCTATCAGTATTTTTTCTGAGCAAGAGGCATCAATTATGTTAGCTGTTTAATCACTAGCACCTTTCACAAAGCACTCAGTAAGTATGCCTTAGTAATAGCTAATATCTATTAAGCCTTTTCTGTTGGGCAGGCACTATTCTAATCGTGTTACATATCCAAATTCATTTAACACTCATGAACCCTTATAGGTTTTTTGTTGGATTGGGAAGAGATTTGATAAACTTTTGAATTTATGAAATAGGTTGAGAACAAAATTATTTAGTGGGAGAAAATGGAAAGTTTAAGGTTGAGAGTAGACCAGAGAGCAAGAGAGGCTTTGAAACTCACTGTTAAAATAGGAAATTTAACTTAAAGAAAAAAATAGAATAATAAGAAGAATTTTGTTTGTTGTGGTTTTATGGAGAGAGAGAATTAGCTAAAGAAAAAGCTGTTTCCCCATGACAGAGAACTAAAAGAAGTTCATTACAATCACAGTGGTTTCCAATAATTAAATATATACCAAAATTCTTCATTATTACTGTAGAGTTAAATAAATAAAATTTGAACTATTTCACAATTGTTATATATTAACACCACAGTGAAATTCCTGATAGTTTAATAATCACTTGAAATTCACCACACCTAGTAAAAATGTGTAACTAAAATCTATTGCACAATTGGTGGGTATTTTGATTCTTAAAATCTTTACAGCTAGTGTCTAGAAAGGTCAATTTCTTAATTAATGTCATATGACTTTACACAGTTGGGACTTGAAATCTTATCCATCTGATTTCCAATTCTGTGATCTCTTAACATTATGCTAGGTCTTATCCTTTCTTTTTTTTTGGGGGTGGGATGGGGGGAGATGTTGTGGGTATGAAGCAGAGACAATCTCAAGCAGGCTTCATGCTGAGATGGATGCAGGGCTAAACTGGGGACTCCATCTTGCAACCCTGAGATCATAACCTGAGATGAAATTCTGATGCCCCAGGTCTTGTCCATTTTAAACAACAGATTCTATATTGATTGATTGATTGACTGATTGATTTTTGTGTTTTGTGGTTTTTTTGTTTGGGGAGCTTGTTTCTTTGTGTGTTTTGAGGGCTTTGTTTTTGTTTTTGTTTTGTCTGAGAAAAATCTTCAAAGGAAACCAAGTAAGTGAGAGAGTTCATTTACTACTTTTGGAGTAGTAAATAGAATTTACTATTCAATAGAATCCCTAATCAGGGATGCCTGGGTGGCATAGCTGGTTAAGCAACCAACCCTTGGTTTCAGTTCGAGATGTGATCTCAGGGCCATGATCTCCAGGTCATGATATCAGGGTCCTGAGATTGAACCCTGCATTGATCTCTGAGCTCAGTGCAAAGTCTGCTTGAGATTATCTCTCCCTCTCCTGCCCACCCCCTGCTGTGTGCTCTCTTTCTAAAATTATAGGAGGAGGAGAGGAAAAAAAAGAAACCCATGGGACACCTGACTGGTTCAGCTGGTTAAGCATCTGCCTTATCAACTGGGGTCATGATCCCAGTGTCCTGGGATCAAGTCTCATATTGGGCTACTCAGCAGGAGCCTGCCTCTCCATCTGTCTACTGCTCTCCCTGCTTGTGCTCTCTCTCTCACTAACAAATAAATAAATGAATTTTTAAAAAATCCCTAAGCAACACTCTATTATCTATTATACTTCCTTACAAGAGCTCATCTTTTTTTTATTTTATTTTACTTTTTTCAGTGTTCCAAAATCCATTGTTTATGTAGCACACCCAGTGCTCCATACAATATGTGCCCTCCATAATACCCACTACCAGGCTCACCCAACCTCCACCCTCCCCCCCCTCCAAAACAGAGGAGAAGTGAGTTGGGGGAAATTGGAGGGGGAGACAAACCATGAGAGACTGTGGACTCTAAGAAACAAGAGCTCATCTTACTAAAAGACTCAATCCAAAAATAATTCTTAAAAACTGAAAAGTATAATGTGAATCTAAATAAAAATGCTGTGACTACTTTTGGATAAAAGCAGAGATGATATTAATTAAACAAAAACTTGATATTAAATAACCTAAGTATCTTTTATGTACAGCATGTACTGAATCAACTAAGCAATAGCTTCACTACTTCTAGGCTTTCATTCTGACACTTTCCAGAAAAGCTTTCTTTGAAAACCACTATAATGAAAGTGACTACTGGATATTCCCGAGTTGTGGTGTGGTGTCCACTGCACACAAGAGATACCGTGTACATATCTTCTCTGCTTTGTATTTAGCCGCATCACATTGGTAGGGAGAAACCAGCTACCGTGGGAGAAATTACATCATGAAAATGGCAAATCCTACAAACTATCACTCTTTTCATAGGTACCAGTTAACAGCTGCCAGCACACCAGTGCACTCAGATATGTTCTTTTAAAAAAAATGGTCAAGAAGCAGTGGTATACAAGTCACTTTATCTCACTTTAGAATGAATATATGAATATATACATCTATAATATAATATATAAAGTTAAAAAATTATATATATACACATATATATGTGTGTGTGTATATATAGATATATATATTTATTTACTTTTAAACATTTTAATTCCAGGATATTTAACATGCAGGGAATATTAGTTTCAGGGGCACAATATAGTAATTCAATAATTCTAGAATATCTTACTTTAAAAACACCTTCTTGACATGTGAAAAAAGTCCTGATGTTGGACATTGCCCTTTCATACAGGTTTGTGACAATGGACTAATTGGATTCAGCATTTATTTATATAAATCAAAAAGTTTTTTGGCTCTAAGATCATTATATACTTTATGAACTGATGTGAAATAAGTGTTACATTTCATTTTCACTAACTTTTCAAAGTGATTGATGTAGAATTTTAATGTGTTAATTTACAGAATGAATTCATATTCAAATAGGTATCCTTGTTAAAAAAATGAAATGGTATCAAGGCAATTTAAATGAATGCCTGAAATAACACTAGACAATCTGAATTATTGGTCTGAATAATATTTAATTTTTCATTGATTTTTGCATTTGTTAAGAAGCCAAAATATTCAAGAGCAGAAATAATCAGACACAATTCGAAGAGCAATTCATAAAAATAGGTATATGCTTGTGATTAAGAGTCATGGAATATTAACCTATATGTTAAATCCTCACTTTCTGTTATTTCAACAAGCAGCATTCAAACTTCAAGCTATCTAACTTTCAGCAATACAATAAATTAAAACCCTATATTTAAGTCTTGAATCCAGCAAATCTTGTAGAAATGTGTCAACATTCTATTCATATTTCTAGGCTAAGATTTAGGTGTCAGGGTGAGAGTTTAAAATAAGTATTATTTCATTGTGTTCACTCAACTTAGTAGAGTACGGTAAATTTTTACCTTCAGTAAAAGCTAACAAATTTGAACTTTTAGTGTACAGTCAGGTATTCATCTAAGTATTTTCCTATATTATGACATATTATTAAAAAAAATAAGGCAGGGTAGTTTCTCAGTTTTTTGGTGAAAGGACTGTGACACAGAGTTTATGTAATTTGCCCAAGTTTACATTGCTACTAGCTGAGAGAACTGAAGTTTAAGGGAAGTAGTAGGATTATAATGTGCTTTGTTTTAACTACTACACCATACTGCTCATCAAATCATGTGCCATTTCACTTGTTTGAAAGATGTGAGAATGGATAGCATGTGTATAATGTAAAGATATGTACTTATTATCAAATTAATTAGGATAAAATAAAATGCCTGTTTTTAACATTAATGAATTTATCAGGAATAAATTTATCTGGTAATTAATATTAAAGAATTTATTTTTAAGTAATTTTGAAGCTTCAACTTTTCATTTGCAATTTTTGAAAGTTAGTTTTTTCAGGGTGCCTGGGTGGCTCAGTCGGTGAAGTGTCTGCCTTCGGGTCAGGTCATGATCCCAGGGTCCTCAGATGGAGCCCCACATTGGGCTCCCTTCTCAGCAAGGAGTCTACTTCTCTCTCCCTCTCCCACTCCCCATGCTTGCGTTCCCTCTCTTGCTGTCTCTCTCTATCTGTCAAATAAATAAAAAAATTTTTTTAAAAAAGTTAGCTTTTTAGAACAGGGATTATTCACTGTGATCCCAAGCTGAATGAATCCTCAGGCACAATAAAGAGGACAGCATGTTACCCAGAGGTATTGCTTTTGAACCTGCATATACCAAATGGATGGTAGTTTGGATTTCCACATGTTCGAAAGGATGAAAGCAAGTTTCATATAGAAAGAAGTATATTACAAGTTTTCATTTAAGAGGGTAAATGTAAATCAATCGCTTATTGACCAAAGGATCAAGGTAGGATGGTTTCCACTGCCCCCCCCCTTCTTGTTTATTGAGTCTGTAGCTGTGAATAAGTTGTTGTGACAGTTCAGACTGCTTATGTTTTCTGATATTTAGCCAGGCCTTGCAGCTTGGAATTTCTCTCTCTGATTGCTTCTGAGAAAGCATGCCCTTAGCCAAGCAAATTGTTTTCGAGATAGCCAGGGAAATTTGTGATTTTTTTGTTTAAACCTGGTTTCTTAAAAGGTGTCCCTGGAACACTATAGCTTATTGCTCAGCCAGTATTCAGTCAAAGGTTTTTTGGTTTTGTTTTGTTTTGTTTTTTGTTTGAATCCCTTGTGCCAGCAAGGTTTTATCTTTTGTAGAGAGATGTACGCGCAGCTTGGGTAATACTTTCATGTTGGCCCTGTCCTTCTCCCATTGCTCTTGAATAGGTTCAGTCTAGTGCAAAGGATTTCCAAGCTTAAGGTTGAATGTAATCCCAGAAGGGTTCTCCATGGATGTCTCTTCCCCTGGTTGTCTCTGTTAAACTTTGAGACATAATGCTTTTATTTGCTCTCTACCAGTGTCTCCATTCTTTTCAACAATGCTCGTAAGCATGGAATTCTTCACGTGGTAGTCCATATAAAGTCAATCTCTTCTATAATAGCTTCTTGTCCTTATGGCCACCCTCCCACCTTAGGTAGACTTTCTGCACCATTTCACCTAAAGTGGAAGCATTGCCTTAAGGACATCAGGCTAAGGTACTGGACAATGATTGTCCCTGCTTCTGCCCCAGTCCATTTACAAAGCAGAATTTCCATACTAAAAGGGGCAAGCTGATAAGATGAAAAAACATACTCCATTTCTCTTTCCCTTTGCCCCTGGGTATATAGGTTTGGTCTGGGAAAGGGAGCCTGGGTCTTTTCAGTTGTACCTGCATAGAACAGACTTTCTCCAACACAAGTCTTGCTCGGGTTTGGAAACTTTTCACCTGTCCTTATTGAGTGAAACTATAGTCCTAGAAGAGATACTGGTGGGGAGAGAGAGCACTGTTTTTGTTACCAATCTCACCTGGAATATAGCACAGTAATTTCCATAATATGGAACTGGGAGTGTGACTGAAGAGAGTAGTTTATCTTCAATTTCACACTTACACATTGATTTAAAAAAAAATACTGGATTTCAATTTCGATGGCTTAAATCCCTGTTCTCATTGTGATCAGAACACATCATTTAAGTCTCCAAGCTTCAATTGTTAATACAGAAAAAGATAAAAACTAGATATGAGGGGCGCCTGGGTGGCTCAGTGGGTTAAGCCTCTGCCTTCAGCTCAGGGCATGATCCCAGGGTCCGGGGATCGAGCCCCGCATCAGGCTCTCTGCTCGGCGGGGAGTCTGCTTCCTCCTCTCTCTCTCTGCCTGCCTCTCTGCCTACTTGTGATCTCTGTCAAGTAAATGAATAAAATCTTAAAAAAAAAAAAACTAGATATGAATATTTTTAATATTACAGATCTAACTACAAATGCCATCATTTTTAGTTACCAACTAAATATAATTCATAATCCTCTATTCTATTTCAGATTCATTCATTTACTCATTTACTCATTCATTTATCCATAGATTTTGACTAAGTTTCTGCTATGACCAGAGCAGAGCTACAAACACATTTCAACAGCCATTATAAGAAATTACCTTTAGTTTCTGGATTACAATTTTAAATGCATAATGAAGCATACACTTAACTCAAATTATACTATTTAGGTTGGTCAAACATATTTTCCAAGTAAAGAACACTAACAGAATAAAATGGAGTTAAAGGGGGGCCGAATCAGGCAACTTAAATACTAAGAGTTCCAGACATCTCAATAAAACCCTGCAAATGAACATGTTAATTTATCAATTATTTATTCATTTGATTGAACTGCTGAATTATATTAGACTATAATTTACATATTGAAAGTCCTTTCACAGTAACAAATTCTTGAAGATTAGGAAATCCGTTATTGTGTATAAATGTATATTGAGATTTCAATTACACTAAAAATAAAAACTGTTTGATCCTGAAAAATTCAAAGTGTTCTTATGATATTTTGCAGATTAAGTCCCCACATAAAATTCACTAGTCTTTATCTGAGGGTTCATTTTTTGTTTTTTAAAAGATTTTATTTATTTATTTGACAGAGAAAGAGAGAGTTAGAGAGCACAAGCAAGGGGAGAGGCAGAGGGAGAGGGAGAAACAGAATCCATGCTGAGCAGAGAGCCTGATGTGGGTATCAATCCCAGGACTCCAGGAACATAACCTGAGCCAAAGGTAGTCACTTAACCAACTGAGCCACCCAGGTGCCCTATTTATCTGAGTCTTTTTTTTTTTTAATATTTTGTTTATTTATTTATTTGACAGACAAAATTCACAAGTAGGAAGAGAGGCAGGCAGAGAGAGAGGAGGAAGCAGGCTCCCTGCTGAGCAGAGAGCCCAATGTGGGGCTCGAGCCCAATGCGGGGCTCGAGCCCAATGCGGGGCTCGATCCCAGAACCCTGGGACCATGACCTGAGCTGAAGACAGAGGCCTTAAACCACTGAGCCACCCAGGCACCCCGTATCTGAATTTTAATATGCAGCTTCAGGTATATTGTATGTTCTTTCCAATATCTCCACTGCATGTTGCTGCTGAATACTAAAGCCATTTTTGACACAATGGGCTGGTCTTACATATCTGCTGCTATTTTGAAAGCTTCAAAATGTTTTAAGATTAATATATATTTACAATTTTATTTTAGGAAAATATTTTATAACTCAAACGTCTCATTTGCGTTGAGTTAGAAGAATAAATGGTTTATGATTAAAAAATAAACTAAAAAATTATAAAATTCTATAATAATTCAGTTAGTATGTATGTTAGATGTTATAGACATGAAGTTAAAACTCTGTCCACTCCCATGAGGTGCTTTCAATAATAAAGACAGTCATATGAATATAAATATATAAGCCAAAGAAAAGAATCCAAATGGGGATTTTTTTTAATGGAAATACCAAGATTTGGCATAAGTAATTTTTGCTGGTTAATAGTTATATACTCATTCAATTCAACAAATAATGGAGAGCTCATTTCATGCCAGGCATTTTACTCAGGAGCTGAAGATGACCTTAAAATTGTTAGTTTATTGTGAAACAAAATTTTTGAAAACTATCTTAAAGAGTATTAATGCATCTAGTGATGCATTAATATAAAATGTGCTCATGAAAATTAGAAGATGTTACATTAAAATCTATTCGGAAGGATGAATTGGAAGATCTCAAGTAGTGAACAAATTGGGATGAGTATTCAAAGCAAAAGGAATGATGTTAACATTTGCAAAGTGTTGCGAAAGTTATTTGAAGGCAGTTAAAAGAATACTTGGCCTTATTCTATAAAATATTAGAGGTCATTGCCAAAAATTATCAAACAAATAGTTTGGCTAACAATAAATTGGCTAACAAATAAATTGGCTAACAATAGGTTCAGGTTGTTTTCTTTCTTACTTTTTTAAAGAGAGCAAGCAAGAAAAGATTTTAAATTTACTTTAGTCATTGATGGATTAAGCTGTTGTATGCAAATTTTTCTTATTTTATTTGGCAAAACAAAAATAAAATATCATTTTTAAGACTTTATTTATTTATTTGACACAGAGAGAGAGAGATCCCAAGTAGGCCAGGAGGCAGGCAGAGAGAGATGGGGAAGCAGGCTCCCTGCTGAGCAGAGAGCCCGATGGGAGCCTGGATCCCAGGACACTGAGACCATGATCTGAGCCAATGGTAGAGGCTTAACCCACTGAGCCACCCAGACATCCCTACATTTTAAAAGCTCTTTAAATCATTTTAAAAGCTCTTTAAAATAACAAAATAGCCTGTTTTATTATCTATTTATTAACAGAATGAAGAATAGCACATTATCATTTTAATTAATGTAAAAAGAGCATTTGACAAAATTTAACCCCCTTAATGATTAAATATTCAAAAACTAGAGGGAAATAATCTCAACATAATAAAAGCTATATAGGAAAAAACACACAAAGTAAATGTAAAAAAGTGAAAAATTTTCCTCTAACATCAGAAACAAGAAAATAGGGACACACCTGGGTTGTTCAGTTGGTTAAGTGTCTGACGCTTATTTTCAGCTCAAGTCATGATCTCAGTGTTGTGAGATCAAGCTCCACATTGGGCTACACATTCAGTATGGAGTCTGCTTGAGATTGTTTCCTGCTCCCTCCCCTCCCCCCTCTATTCCTTCCTCTCTGCCCCCCTCGACTCGCATGCTCTCTCTCTCTCTCTCTAAAATAAAATAAATAAATAAATCTTCAAAATAAATTTTAGAAAAAGAAACAAGGATGTCCACTTTCTCATTTGTATTTAACGTAGTACTAGAATCCTATGCACTGAACACTGCATAAGAATTTAAAGGCAACCTGTAGAATTGGAGAGAATACATAAATCATACATCCGATAAGTCTTCATAACCAGAATGTATAAAGTAACTCTATAACTCAACCACAACAAATTAACCTGATTTAAAAATAAAAGAAAAACAAAATTTAAAAAATAAAAGTAAGCAAAGAACTTGAATAGTTATCTCTCAAAGAAAGATACACAAATCACCAACAAGCACATGAAAAGGTTCTCAACATTACCAATCATTAGGGAAATGCAAATCAAAACCACAATGAGATACCATTTCACACCCATTAGGATGGTTATTATAAAACAAAACAAGGGGTACCTGGGTGGTTCAGTCGGTTAAGTGTCTGCCTTCAGCTCTAGTCATGGTTCCAGGATCCTGGAATATTATTCAGCATTGAAAAGGAAGAAAATTCTGACACATGCTGTATCATGGATAAACCTTGAAGACATCATGCTAGGTTAAATAAGCCTGTCACAAAAACACAAACATTAATTTCATTTACATGAAATACCTGGAGTAGTCAAACCACATTCAGAATGGTGGTTGTCAGGGACCAGGGAGAGGAAGCTATGGGGAATTAGTGTTCAGTGGGTACACAGTTTCAGTTTAGGAAAATGAAAAAATTTTGGAGATGGATGGTAGTGGTATTTTCAGGCAATGTGAATGTACTTAATTCCACAAAACTGTACACTTAAAATTGTTAGTATGACATATTTTATGTTATGTATATTTTACCACATTAAAATAATAGCTATTAAACTATGTAGTTCTCTATATAACTAAAAGATAAGGGCACCCAGGTCATTCAATAAGTTAAGCATCAGATTTTTAGTTCTTGCTCAGTTCATGATCTCAGGGTCATAGCATTGAGCCTGAGGTTGGGCTCAGTACTGGGCATGAAGCCTGCTTAAGATTCTCTCTTTCTCCCTTTGCCCCAGCTCACTTTCTCTCTCTCTCTCTCTCTCTCTCTCTCTCTCACACACACACACACACACACACACACAAATCAATAAGAGATATTCACAGTTTCATTTTCTGCAGTTTCTATTACTTGTGGTCAACTGCAACCTGGAAGGAGATGGTTCTCCTTCTGATGCACTTTCAGGTCAATAGTAGCCTAACCTATGTCATAACCTATACTTACATCATTCAACTCACTTTATCTCATTATGTAGACATTTCATCATCTCACATCATTACAAGAAGGGTAAGTGTAGTACAATATTTTTAGAGAGAGAGAACACAGTCACAAAATTTTATTACAGTATATTGTTGTAATTGTTTTATTATTAGTTATTGTTAATTTATTCTTGTCCCTAATTTATAAGTTAAACTTTATCATAGATATGTACATATAGAAAAAAACATAGTATATACATACACACACACACGGCTTGGTTTCATATATATATGGGAGATATATATATATATCTCCCCAGTATTTTGTTGAACAATCTAAAATCCATTCCAGTTAGTATTAACTCTACATTTGAACTTGCCTGGTTATAAATGCATTTTCAACTGTATGCAAATATTTCCTGGTCGCAAATCACAGTATTTATCAGTAACTTCTACTCACAAATACCAAAATTAAAGGATTTAAATATTTTGAGATTCTATAAAAATTCTTTTTGTCTGAATTCTAAGTGCACCGACATTATCCCATGATTTGTGTTCAGGAGTTCTTCTAGGTGCAACTTAATAAAACTAATGAAGAGTGTCTATTCTTTTACCACTCAAATATGGAACACATTGTGCCAGAAAAATATCCCAAAGGAGTGATTACCATATGATAACCATATCCTCTCATCTGGTTTACTGCTAATTAAATTAATTAATTAAGTGGTCTTTCCCCAAGTGGATGTGATTTATGTGCTTCATGTAATTAGCAGCTCAAGAAATGGAAATTAGATGATTTGTTCATGGTTATACAAAACCATGATCCAAAGGACTTTCTGATAATATAAGTGGAGAGAATTTTTTTTTTTAAATCAAAGTGATAGCACCAGAAGATAATTATTTTTGGCCAGAGTCTACAAAACAGATACAATTAATATTTGTATAAAGCTGCTTGATGCAATAGAAGCTGTTTGGGAATATAAGATGAAATTTGTGTATTAGTATCTGTGAAATACATTTTACCTATTAACGGGTAGTATAACCTTATGTTTAAGAGAGCTAATTCTGGAGCCATACCTTCTAGGTTAGAATTTCAGTTCTGCCACACAATCACTGGATGATCTTTGGAAATGTATATCATCCACACAAGACTAAATTTCTGCAAATATGGATAATAATAATTCCTAAATACTACTAGGGTTATGAAAGATTAAATGAGTTGTTACAAATAAAACAGTAAGAACAGTGTCTAGCACATAGTAAATATTAATGATTTTTATTATTATTTATACCATTCTACTTATTGAATTACTTATATGTATATAGAAAATAAGTCATGGATGTTTACATCAAACTACTGATTCATAACAAGATGAATACATATCAGGAAAACTAGGAAGCATTAGAATATAGAAAATCGCCGCCCAATATCTGGAAAAAACTAACCACAGTACTTACCTAGTTTTATTAAACACCTTGAAGTTATTTCTTCTTTAAAATGGGGGCGCCTGGGTGGCTCAGTGGGTTAGGCCTCTGCCTTTAGCTCAGGTCATGATCTCAAGGTCCTGGGATTGAGCCCTGCATCGGGCTCTCTGCTCAGTGGGGAGCCTGTTACCTCTTCTCTCTCTGCCTGTCTCTCTGCCTGCTTGTGATCCCTCTCTCTGTCAAATGAATAAATAAAATCTAAAAAAAAAAAAATTAAAAATAAGAAAATGGACAGAGTAGGACTGCCTGGGCAGCTCAGTTGATTAAATATCTGTCCAATCATGAGCTTAAGGTCCTGGGTTTGAGCCCTGTATTGGTGTGTGTGTTGTAGGGGGAGGTCTCTGGTCAGCAGGAAGTCTGCTTCTCCCTTTCCCTCTGCCCCTCCCTCCACTTGTGCACAGTCTCAAATAAATATATAAAATCTTTAAAAATTAATAAAAATAAAAAATAAAATAGAATATGTAAAAAATAATAAAAGAAAATGTAGATTTCCTTATTAATCTTACTATTCACATTAACTGAATTTGGATATGTATATACAATATAACATCAATGCTGTAAAAAAAGTCAAACCATATTGTTACCAATCTCTAATGAACACATTTTCACATTTTAATATATCCATTAGTTTAACAAAGCCCTTTGGAGTACCTGGGTGCCTCATTCAGTTCAGCATCTGGCTCTCAATTTACATTCAGGTCATGATCTTGGTTTCTCCAGATCCAGTCCTACAGCTGGCTCCATGCTGGGAGTGGAGTCTGCTTAAGAGTCTCTCTCTCCTTCTCCCCCTACCCCTATCCTTGCTTGTTCACTCTCTCTCTCTCTAGTTTAAAATAAATAAATACATAAATAAATAAATATAATTAAGTTTAAATGTTTCAGTTTATATTCCTTTCTTGTGCACATAGTTGGATACACTCAATACAAAAATACAACAATTATCTCAGCTTATTCTCAAGTGTAACTAGCTATGTTTCTCCCCTTTGTAACTTTGGAGTTTTTTCTTCTTTATAGTTTAAACTTGTGTGCAACATATCTGTCTCTTTCTACCATCAGCCTGGTCTACCATCTCCATTTCTCATCTGATCACCTTCACACTTGGTCCTTTGTTGCCCTCATTCCTACAACATTTATGACTATTTCTAGTTTGTGGAAATCCTATTTGCTGGCCAACCTGTTATCTTACTGCCATTCATTCTAGTCCACTCTAATGATATTTTTGTCTCACATACAGGGAAACTTTATTAGTGTACTATGTATTGGACTGTAATTTGCATTTATGAATTATAGTGTTTTATCTCTAATGTATCTTTTCCTCCAGTGGCCCAAATTTATTTTTAAAAGTTTATCTATTTATTTTAGAGAGAGAAAGGAGAGAGAACATGAGCAGGAAGGGCAGAGAGAGAGAGACAGAGAATCTCAAGCAGTCTCTGTGCTGAGCTGGGAACCCACTGCAAGGCTCTATTTCACAGATCCTAAGATCATGACCTGAGCCAAAACCAAGAGTCCAGTGCTTAAGCAACTGCACAGCCCAGAGGCCCCTGGCCCAGATTTATTTTACTCATGTTTTTTAAACTTTTACACTTTTAAATTATTATATATAATTATTATATATAAATATAATAATAAATAAATGTTATTTCCCTAAATTATGAAATCACTAGTACATAAAAAAGTGAAAATTTTAGAAAAACACAGATGAAGCTTATACATATTTCTGGCACTGAATCCAAAGATAGTTTTATTAATATTGGTATATGTAAATACCTTCATATATAATATATGCTATTTTATATATATAATTTATTTTACTATATTTATAATTGTATATTAAGTACATATATAAAAATTAGCATATATATAACACTGGTGTTTTATATATGTGTGTGTGTTATATATCTATATAATAGCATACATATATTGTAACAATGTATGTTACATTGTTATGTGTATATATACAGTCTATGTATAGTGACTATATATTTGTGTATACACACACACAAATTTCCACCATCTTAAGTAGTCACAATGACAAAAATCTTCTTGAAGCTTCAGCCTGATTTTCTTCACTTTGGTTGTTACATGGACTAAGAGATCTTAGTACTGGTAGATGCTTATGATCAAGGAAGAGAAGCTGGAATTTTAAAAAAAGGGTGAAAAAGTATATGATACAAACCCCAACTACCTTCTATTTCTCTTAGTACATAGTGGCCAAACTTTGTAATTTCTCTCTGAAAAGCGAGGCTGTTGGCATGCAGTTTATACTTTACTAAAAGCATGCTTTATTTAATATAAAATTATTTGTCTCTTTATTTCAGTATGCTTAGAATTTTATTTTTACTCCCTTTAGCCAATAAAGCATGCCTACATATAGTATATATCTAAAGAGGTATCACATTGCATACATAGTTTTAAAACTGCTTTATAATATACAATCAAGTTTACATAATTCTCTATGCCATCAGTTAACAACATATAGTTACACAGTGTACATATATATAGTAATTACATGCCATTAACGTTAATGATGTCATATTATTTTAGTTTCTTGACTTTTGAGTTTTAATAGTTTTACTTTTAATGAGTGGAATGATAAATGTCATTACTCAATTTCCAACCATGCTTGCTTTATTTCTGAAATAACACTTAACATTTTATTATGTATCATTCAAATACTCCACTGTTATTATCATTTGGGTAGTACTTATTTAAACTACATTGATCCTGGGTAATTTCCAATAACTTTCATTTTAATAAGTTGTCATAATGTCTGATATTCATCATAGATAGATTAAAATATTTTAATTAATTTTCCTTAGGATTTTTTTTATTAGGATTTTAAAACTTCAAAAAGAAATGTGCAAGTCCATAGGGACTTCTCTTTTTTAAAATTCTTTGGCAACACCAAAATTTTAATGAATGAAGAATCTTCTATGTAAATTATCTATATCTTTGAATCACATTTGTTCATCTATTTTTTTTGGAAATTACATATTTAATAAGATCTTCAAATGTGTTGACATGCAGAAGTACATATATGTATTAAACAAGAAGTTCTCACTTTTTCCATTGATTATACCAGCTGCTGTTTTATTCATTTTGACGATTTGTCTAAAGAACATTCTAGAAGATATTTATTAACTAAATTGTTTTATTCTACTATTCTTCCTTTTGATTTTCTTAGATTCTGTTGATGTTCTTCTAACAATTGTCTTGCACTTTCACACTATTCATATTTCCTGTTGAAAGGTAAACCATTTAATCACTCTATGAATATAGTTTTGGCTGTATCCCTAATATTTTATTTTATTTTTTTTAAATTTATTTATTTGTCAGAGAGAGAGGGAGAGAGAGAGAGCGAGCACAGGCAGAGGCAGAGGGAGAAGCAGGCTCCCTGCCGAGCAAGGAGCCCGATGTGGGACTCGATCCCAGGACGCTGGGATCATGACCTGAGCCAAAGGCAGCCGCCTAACCAACTGAGCCACCCAGGCGTCCCCCTAATATTTTAATGCAACTATTATTTTAATAAAATTTATGCTTATAATACTTAATTTCAAAATGGTCTGCAACTGAAATTTTAACATTTTCATTAATTCAAGTTGTATTAATAGAATATATATTTTTAATTCTAAGCAGTCAGAATCTATTTATTTTTAGTTTAATATTCAGCTTTATTGAATTGTTGCCCAACAACATTACCTATAATCTCTATGATGTTTTTGAAATCTGTTCAAATTTCTTTGAGAATTATAATAGGTAGCCATTAAAGAAAGCATATTGTATAATTGAAAAGCTAAAGGATTATATTATCTGTACTGATGGAAGATAAGATTCAAAATAAAGGAAATATTATCATCAGCATTCATAAATCCAGTAATTTACCATCCAGTTATATACACAAAAGAAAAATTGACAGTACATATTAGCATTAGAATATTAAATTTGTCTCTCTCATTTCCTCACAGATCAATTTGGTAAAACATTAAAATAATACAGAGAAGGGGATAATACAATTAATATTGACTTCTTCTATATCAATGCTCTATATCAAAATTACTTGCTAGCTAACTTCTTATCTTTCACCTCTTATTTCTCAAGTCTTTGCTTTCAACAATTTGAAACCATTTTCTAACAATAATAAGGTTTAAAGTTTATAAATCTAATATCCATTTTAGACTATGTTTTTGACTTAATAAATGTTGTGTTTTTCTTCTTAGTTGATTTACAGAATCTTTCCAAAGATTTCATTTTCTTTTTTGTTCCTGATATTGTTTTTGTACCATTTCTTAATGTTTGAGTCCACTTTCTTATTTGCTTACTACCAGCACTGTGAAATAATATCCTTGTGTCTTCTCTGTTCTTTAGAAGACTTTTCCTACATTTCTTATGGCTCTATAGCTGAGATAACTATTTACATAAGTCTGATATTTTTATGCATTTTGTTTGTTTGCTGTTTTGTGGGGGTTTTGTTGTTGTTATTTTGTTGTTAATTTATTTAGCACCCTGGAGAATTCGGAAGAGATCTGGGATTTTCAGTAATTCCAAAAAGAGGTGTTTGTTTTTAACAATTTTGTTTTGTTTTTCTTTTCTTTGATTGTTTAAGCCACCATACTCGAGTCACCTTTCAAAATCTGTTACTGCTCAACCCTCTTCTATGATGAGTTCATTGTGGAACTTAGTCTGAAATGTTTTCTGGGCCCATTCTTAAATCTCTCCAAACACTCCCACGTCATGTACTATATAGATACAAATCTTTTTGTACCCCCCAAACTACTTTATCAAGAAGCAATTTCTGAGCCATTATTGTATTATTTATCTGTGGTACTGCACTGCATCTAACAAAGTTTATGACAACAAATGATAGTCTTCTCTAATCCTACACAGTCAATGCAAGAGTCCCCTGGTTTAATAATTCTCTCTATTGTTGAAAGCAGAGGTTAGGTGGTGTCCACAAACAGGATCCTCAAAGGTTCTGTTTCCCTCAGATTCATGCTAAAAATATGCAAGCCCTTTTTTTTGAACAGTTGCTATGAAGCAGCATTATTGATGATTTTCCTGCCAGAATTTAGAGTCTTATTTTGCATCATTTGACATAACAGTTAGTATTACTATCTTTACTTTTGAAGTATTTTTCTGTTTAAAGATCAGAATTATATCAAAGGGTAGATGACATATTTCCAGTACTCATTCTACTGATGGAATATTTCTCCTTTCCTGCAGGATTCTAAATAAGTCTGTTTTTAATTCATGTCTCTGCTGTTTGTATGACACGGGCTGGACATCTCACCCAGACTTATTTCTGGTATTTTGCTATTTTATCTAAATGATTATCAGTGCCTTTTGCAATTCTGATTAGCCAGGGGATTACTTGTCTCATAACCAAACTGTCTGCCTCCTAGGAAATTAAGCTGTGGCTGCACCAATTGTTAAGATCTATTTTCTTAGAGCCTTTACTATAAAATTTGTCCTCATAATCTCAACCATTATATTAGTAAAATATATGTGGAGAAATTAAAATATATGTTTATATGATATCTTAATCCCAACAGCACATTCTTATGTCAGCTCTGTATTTAATCCTATAAGCCAATTTACAATCCTGGTGAACGCTTCTACAAGAACCTAAATATGTGAATATTTTAAGTGTTGAAACAGAAATACTATAGTAAAAATCCTAAATAAAATATTGGGTTTTAACAAAAATTGTAGCCAACCTACCATCTCAAGACATAATAGTTATTTTCTTTCAGAATATTGGAAGAACTATATTTTTGATCATGAAGAAGATAAGTTTTTGGTGGATTTCTTACTACCCAACAACATAAAAGCACTAATAAAAATTTTGAAACCACTAACAAAAAAAATTCATACTCTATAATCCATAATTATAATTATTTAGGTAAAACTTCATAGAGTTTAAAATATTTGAAGGAAATTCATAGATATAGTCTCTCTTTTTTCCTAATATTAACCTGTTCCATTCTCTCTAAGGAAATATATTTGAATATTCCTTAAAACATATAATGGAATAAAATTATATGTTAATTTTATATATTATATAATGAATACATACTAAATATATTTTCATATTCCTTAGGGGAATATATACATTAAGTTATTATTACTATTCCTTTTATATTCATGTAAGGGAACATAATCAAGCATTAAGTTTCTGTCTTAATTTATCCTTTCCAATCCAGTAATAATAACAATAAAAATATGAAAACTATATGCATCAGCTGGAAATTCTTTTCTAAAAAAGTTCTTGTTGATAGAATAGTATATGCAAATGGAATTCTATTTCCCATATGAGAAAAGCACACTGAAGCAAGCACAGAGGTTTAATAATGTCATCAGGAAGCCTGACATTTTTTATCTAACTGCTCTGCTTTCTCAGGAATATGCCTATTGTTCTCACTGTGTCTTGATCAGACTAGAAGAATGGGAAGGACCAAAACTTTGCAAACGATAGCATGTCTATATCTTCTTTTGCAGTTTGAGTCTTTCATTTAACTGTATATCTTGGCAGTTTCTTTGTTTTTATTTTGAAGATTTTATTTTATTCATTTATTAAGATCATGAAACCATGGGGAGGGGTAGAGGGAGAGAGAGAAAATCTCGAGCAGACTCCATGCTGAACACAGAGCCCAACACAGGGCCCTATCTCATGACCCTGCGATCATGACCTGAACCAAAATCAAGAGCCCAATGCTTAACCGACTAAGCCACCCAGGGGTCCCTGTCTTGGAGTTTTTGATGAGCACTCCTAGGCCTGTCCCATTCTTTAAAATGGCTGCAATTATTTAATCAATTAATTAAAATGTCTGCATACTGTGATATGAGTGCACATTACTTAACATGTTTTATGCTATCCAGCATTTATAGTTTTTCAATCTTCAACTAATACAAACAATTTTTAATGATTACATCTATACCTGTGTTTTACTCCATATATATAAAGATATTTATGAGAAAATTTCCTAGGATCTGTATCGTTTTGAAAAACAATGTGTACATTTTAAACTGTTGACAGGCATTTAAGTTGTCATTCATGGTGTTTAAAAGTTTACATTTCTACCAATAATGTATTAAACTGTCATCCTACTAACACCAGTCAATTCTGTTTACAACACATTTTAACTTTTACCAATCCAGTGACAAACAGTATAATGTGTATGGCTTTGTTATTGGCCCCAGAAATAGATTCTTGTTTTTGTTTTGTTCTGTTTTGTTTTTTAATAAATGCTGAGTACCTAGATTTAAGGTTTATTAAAGTTTTTCTTTAGTGGCGGCTGGGTGGCTCAGTGGTTAAGTGTCTGCCTTCAGCTCAGGTCATGATCTCAGGGTCCTGGAATCCAGTTTCACATCAGGCTCCCTGGCCAGTGGGGAGTCTGCTTCTCCCTCCTGCTCTGCCACTTCCTCTGCTCTCCTGCTCTTTCTCTCTCTTTCTCTCATGCTGTCTCTCTCTCTCAAATAAGTAAAATCTTAAAAAAAAAAAAAAAAAAATTCCTTTAACTAAGCTTCCCCTTAATCACCCTGTTTTATCTCAAGTCTTTCCTGTTATCAAATGTTCAACCTCCACAACCTAAGGCCTGATCACTCATTGCTGCTGCCATTCTGAATCTTTATAACAGGTCATTGCTAATGTTGGCAGTGAAAAAGTTACGCCAATATTACTTCTTATTTTATTCATTGAAAACATATTTTTTACATTCTTCCATCATAATATATCATTTGGCAATTATAAAATCTCTAAAACCTCAAGCTGCAGTGAAGTAAAATGTCAAATCAAACAAAATCTTACCAATTCTAGCTGCAAGTACGTATAATACTATTCCCTCTTTCTACTGCTCTCTTGTTCATGTCCTGAGTGCTTTCTCCCTCCACTACTTTTGTACTTATAGCCAAGTATTTAACAAATCTGTTCACTCTGAAACAGACTCAGGGAAGGTACCTCAGTCAACAACCAGTAAGAATCAATGTAAGGTCATTTGGAGGTACTTTTGAGAATTTCAACAATTCTTTTTTCCCTGCTCTCAGGCAAACCAACTGTGAAGTATCTGTGTCTAAAATGTCTGGTGCAGAAATTCCATCACTCAGCCAGATAATAATACCAAAGTATCAGTAAAAAATGACTCTAATATTTTATCTATTATTCTCAACTGTTCTTGTTCAAATTTTAATTTTGTTGTTGGTCAGATAATCAACCTATGTCACTGTCTCTGTCTCACTAGTTTCACATTCAATATAAAATCCTACAACCTCTATTTCCTAATATTTTTGAGATGCTGTCATTTTTATGAGAAAAGGAACTAATAAGAATCTGGAAGTGTTACTAAATGAAAACAAATGGCAATAATTTCTGTAAGCTAAAAAGGTGTCCTGTCTAAAACCACTTGTTCAAGTTTCTTTTCCTCAGAGTGCAACAGCACAACTCTACAGTATCAGGCAAAACGATTAATTGATTCAAAATAAGCAACACATTGCTGCTTCCCCTGAAATGGAAGTCTGAGTCACAAGAGAAAACCAAACCAGTGGCACCTTTCTTTGATCCAAATGATTGTGGAAGTAGATAGATATAAGAAGACACCTTTTACTGCATCATGCCAGGAAGGATAATGACTTTTTATGCTTCAAAGTCACTCTCACTGTCTAGAGAACATCATGCCTAAATTGGAAAGGGCACATCTTTTTTGTGTAGCTGTTGTTGTCTGATTAATAGAGGAAGTCAAGCTAGTTGTTTTTACTGTTACTTTTAACCATTTATGGTCTATCATTCCACATTCTGAATAGACAGAGAAGCAGCTAGATCCATTCGGTTCACATAGGTCCTGTAAATGAATTGGAATAATGAAAGTTATCAAAAATTATAATATAAAAACATTCATTTGTTATGTTACATATAGAATTATAAAGTATTTACGTGCTTCTTTAATCTCCCTTTTAAGGGAGAGGATAGAGATAAATTGCCAGTCTTTTAATTGGGCTTATATTATGGTCAAGGAAAAATGAAATATTTATTGGTATTTAGAGATAAGTTTCCTCACATGTATGGATGGAGACTGGAGAAGTCCATTTGTTCCTGTGTTACTCTCAGAATTTCCTCCTCTATCCCTGGATATCAAACTCTCTTCTTCGGATTGAGTGAACTGGGAGCTAGTAGGTATGTCTTTTGGAGGTATTGCTGGTAGCTACTTTAGTGATCACCGCCACCAGCAGATGAGCTTTAAAAAGTAGATATTCTGCTTCATTAAATGCACAGTCCTTAAGTCTAGACATTTGTATTGACTCTATTTAATTTTCCTAGTGCCAGTATTCAGATGTCAGCCAAGATCCTGCTGGCATTTTAATATAGTCATTTTTATGTAAAGATCAAAGAAACCTCACAGTGGAAAATCCATAGATGCCCAGTGAAGTAGAGTCCATGGTTTTCAATAGGCCCTGGATGCATTTATAAAAGTGTATTAATTCACTTTTACAGCATAAATATTACCATAGGCTTTTCACTTTCAAACAATATCTATTTAGGGGCACCTGGGTGGCTCGGTGGGTTAGGTGGTTGCCTTTGGCTCAGGTCATGATCTCAGATTCCTGAGCTCAAGCCCAGCATCCATCTCCCTGCTCAGAAGGAAGTCTGCTTCTCCCTCTCCCTCTGCAGCTCCCCCTGTTGTTCTCTCTTGCCCACACATGCTCTCTCAAATAAATAAATTTTTAAAAAAGAAAAAATATATATCTATGCCCTAAATCCAACTCTCAGGCAGTCTGGGAACTTCCCTGGAAGCTCTGACAAAGGATTCCTCCATTCAGGTTGTGGGTGGAATTTATCTCTGGTGGTTGTCATCCAAAATCCCAGGTTCTTTGTTAGTTGTCAATCAGTAGTCTGCTCCCAGCTTCAGTCTGCCCATATTTCTTGGCACATGGCTTGTTCTTTCTTCAAAGCCAGCAACAGCACCTTAAATACTTCAAACCTTGTACTTTGAATCTAACATCATCATTACTTTTCTTCTTTAACATCAGAATATATTCGAATCAACTCATTTCTTCCTTTTATGTCTGAAAAATCTGATGAATGGGGTTTGTTTTATATTAGACTAGAGGGTAAACGTACCTTAATCTATCTACCTTTGACAATTAAAACATGGCAATTTTCACAGCCCACTTGTTATGTGGAAAGTAATGCAGCAAATGTTCTTCCTAAAGAGCAAAATGATTCTTGGAAGACTCTGAGAGACCCTTGAGGTTCTAAGACTGTTACCAAAAAATGTCCTGCAATATTTTGGGTGAATTGCATTTCAGACTTCCACGGAAGAGATCTCTCTGAGCCATTACAACTTAACAGTGATGAAAAAAAAAAAAGTAGAAATTAAAAAAAATAATAATAAGTATTGGATATTACATGAATCCCCTAGGAACAAATAAATCGACCTCTGGGATAGGAGTGCAGATATTTATTTTTTACTAAGCATTCAGTATTAGTAACACTTTCAGAGTATTACATTTTCTAGGACCATTGTCCCAAATACTGTAGAAACTGTTGAACTGTATTAAGGGGAATTTCTCTTTGATTCTAATTTACAGATAACTGTCAGAGTTTTTTTTCACAATCACAATATTTGGCTAAAATCCATATTACCCTTGCATATGGGAAAAAGTGCCAGATTTTTAAAATCGTGGTTTAAAAAAAAATAGAAAAAAAGGAGACCGAAATGTATGCCTTTACAAACGGTACATCATACCAAATCATCTTATGATTTTAGCATTAACTTTTAAAATATTTGCATTCATCCTTGAAAATTCCAGTTTATATTTAACTATTTAATAAATAGCTGTTTCCTTTCAATGTCTGATTTTCTTTCAATGATGCAATATTTGATTTCACTTATCTTTCTCTTTTGGGTAATAAAAATAAAAACAGGGACTCCTGAGTGGCTCAGTTGGTTAAGTGGCTGTCTTCGGCTCAGGTCATGATCCCAGCGTCCTGGGATCGAGTCCCACATCGGGCTTCTTGCTCAGCAGGGATCCTGCTTCTCCATCTGCCTCTGCCACTCTGTCGCCTGTGCTCACTCTCTCTCCCTCTCTCTGACAAATAAATAAATTTTTAAAAAAATTAAAAAAAAATAAATAAAAACAAGTTTGGGGCATCTGTATGGCTCAGTAGATTAAGTGTCCAGCTCTTGGTTGTGGCTCAGGTCATGATCTCAGGAACAAGAGATGGAGCCTATCTCTGTGTTTGCACTCAGCAGGGAGTTTGCTTCTCTCTCTCTCTTTGTCTCTCATTCCCTCTGCATCCCCATCCCCCTGCTCACTCTCTAACTCTCTAAAATAAATACATAAGTCTTTAAAAAAATACAAAATTCACTAAAAAAGTGACTTTTATCAACCTTTCACAAAATTATTTAAAACTCAATTTCATTAGTTTTACTTCACTTTCTCATTCAGTTTCAGTCAATAGGAGACTTAATTTAACATTGTTCAGTTTGACATTTCTCTCAGTTATATTTGAGAAGTGGTATCTGACTCAACACTTCCTAACAAGGTAGACAACTTCATTTTAGGAGCTTCATGCATATCGTAATTCTCCTGCCGAGCTATCTATTACCCTGTAGGATCATAAGTTATTTCTATATTATGTAAAATGCAGCATGCATCAAAGGTGACATATGCCATTTGGGGGCTTTATTATAGTTCACCTAACAAATTGTAAGGACAGTGAAGTCAAAATGAGATTTCAGAATGCAAAATAGCACTCATGCTAGTGGTTCACCTGATGTCCTCTTCTATTATATGCTTGTCCTGTCCCATTGCAGGGCTGCCTCCTTAGAGGGAAAAATGAAAAGTATCAATCCGTTTTTTTCTCACTAGGTAATACTTATACATTTGTGATTCTGTAATCTCATTTTAAGTGTCTCTTGCAAATTGAATCATGTCCTATGAGGACAGATACTGTCATCTGCAAGAAAAATACATAGTTAACCACAAACTATACTCCTCACATATGGCAAAATATATTTTCTAATACATTCAGGTGAAAATAGATGTTTCTTCTCTCTGAGGCTGCATTATTTTTGAATGTATTTTAGGCATATGGCTGAGAGTAAAATACTTCCTTCTTATCTTAACAAGGTAACATTAAATTTGAAATGGTGTTTTCAAGCAAACCCTTAAATATGACAATATATTTGCAAGCGACAGCCTTAATGAAAAGCTTTCTCTTTTTTTCTTTAAAACAATTACTCATACTTTGACCATATTATTATGTTTCTTTAATCAAATATTCTATATATTATAAATGACTATATTATATACAATATTCATAAACATTAAATTACCTATAAATATCATATGTATAATAAATATAATATATTTATATAATATCAGTGTATGTATACAGAATGCTATCCTGTACTAGTGGAGTACAGAGTGAATAGAGAATGAGAGAATATGATCTTGTTCTTATGAATCTTATACCTGAAGGGGGAAAAACACAAACACATACTGCATTTAAAACAACAAAACTGAAACAGTTTCCAACAAAATGAAATTTTTAATCAGCTATTTACTAAAGTAGTAGAAAATTCAGAAGCTGAAGAATAAAAGATTGAGTGTAAGTAAGCATAACCATGGAAGGATTTCTAGTGAATTTTGAGCTCCTTATAAGAGAAATATATTAGAATAGCTCATATGAAAAAAAAAAAAACAAGTAGAATTACATCTCATAAAAACTGAATTGCATACAACCATTGCCTTGGCACTATTTTTCTTTTGATTCACATGATTCATTTCCCATTATCTCTGCTTCATATACTGAAAACCATTATTCTGGATCGCATAGAAATCAGCATGAACCTATACTCCCTGAGTCTCTCTAATATCAAAGCTTAAGTCCCCAGTGTTATTTAGTGGACTTAGTTTTCTTGTCCAAATCAAATTTTCAGGAAAAATACTGTGTTTGGTATCAGACCCACTTTTTGGTGGCATGTCTCATTCCTAGACCAATCATTTGTAGTTGGGGATGGATAACTCAGAAAAATCATGGCTTACTTGGTCAACTCCTTCCATAGGTCATAAGGGCAATTTCCCTCAAAGAGGCTGTGTATAAGAAAGCAATGTCTGGCTTTGATACTACAAATAGTCCCTGGAAGAAATATGGAATGATCTTATTTTAATCAGTCTTGGGGAGAGCTGGAAGGGAGAGACAGTTTGCTTTCTTGTGTAGGAAGAATGTCCAATGTTTGATGATTTGTAAGTTGGTGCATTTAAAAATGCATGTGTGTTACACTAAGTAGGTTAAACTAATGAATTCATGAGAATAAAATACAGTGCTGTGAAAAAAAGAATGTGAAATTATCTTGGAAGTAAAACTCCTATATCTCAGGGATTTGATGTATACCTGGGCTTTGGAAGTCAATGATAAAAGGAAAAAAATGTATACAGATAATGCATTGCTGAAGGGTAGGTTTCGATTGTTTTGATTTTGTGTTTGATTGTTTACAGTGGTTTCAACAAAAGATAAAGGAGAAGGAAGCAAAACTAAAAGAAATTTCCAATAAGAGAATTGGGGTAAGGACAATATGCTATGACATTTCCTCATCTATGACACAATTTCACATTTTGGTGCCTGAATCATCAAATTATTTTAGATGGATTCCAGTTGTTCAGATATAGTAACTCCAATCATGATATTTCATTAAAATGTTTAATTTTATTATTATTTTTGTTTCATGATCTAAGTTAACTGAAGCAGTTTTGACCATGAGTAAGTTACATTTGATTTAAACATGGCTGGAGCACTCCCAAGTATCAGTTCTATAGTATATCTTTTTCTAAAAAGATTATGTCACAGAATAACTATTCTCACCTGTCAATAACCTTCTATCCTCATCTATCACTTTATTTATGCAATAGCCATTTGTCACAGCCTGAAGTACTCTACATTTACAAAAGGCAAGCAGAGCAGAATCTCAAAGAACTTCATGTCAGTCTGTTGTAATCAACAGACAAAATGCTTGACAACTACATGTTTGTTCAAATGCACTCTTACCCTTATGCCTTTGCTAATATCTTGCAGATCAAAAGGAGCTTTTATCCATCAGAGGTTTGTAACTAATTCACCATGTATGGAAGGGCAGAGAATACCCAATTTTGCCTTAATACACTTCTTCATATAACTTGTGTCCTGAATTCATTCTCATCCCTCATCCTCAAAAAATTCAAATAATAAAATGCAATCATATATATATATATATATATGTACACAAAAATATATATGTATATATATGTATTTAAGTTCCATACCCTCAAAGCTTTATATGTTATGATACAATTGATTTATGCTACAATGTGAGCATAATTTAATCATTTATATCTTCCCACTCAAGTTCCAATGAAGAATAAAAGCAAGGAAATTTTTCTAAATACAAAAACTATTAACAATACTGGCCCATCTGTAATCATAACTATGGAGTCAATTTTCAAATCTTAGAAAAAAAAAAACAGTCTTCCCAAGCTAAAATCTTGGACTATTTGTTCAATATGGCATTCTTTTTGAAGTCAGATACCATTGACTGCCTCCTGTCTCACCCAGAAAAGAAGCTTAAATATCCCATTAATACTTAGATGCATTTATTTAGAAAAGAAGCCCATGAAATTCTTAAAAGTAGTCTATATTTTATATCCATCTGGGAAAAAAAAGAGACTTCAGTGAATATTAAGATACTAATTTTCAATCTATCTTGAATTAAGAATAGGAAGCAAGTAGAGGAACTATGAAAATATCTAAATTCCTAAATCAAAAAACAAAAAACAGTGGAATTCTTGCTATAATCTGAAAATTTGACTATGAGCAGAAATTAAGACTAGACATATATCTTGTTCATTTGTAAGCACTTTCTCCCTATAGAGCTCTTATTATACCAGAAGACATAAAGAAATAACTAAAAGGAAGATCCATATGCACTCCAAAAGAAAAGATCATAAAAATGATTAAAGACTGCATTCACAAAATCATTTTTAAAAAATGTTGGACTCCCATATGTAGCATTGTGGCAGATTAAAGCACTAAAAGAACTACTCCATTGAGGGGAAAATGAACTTAAGACCTGGAAACAATAAGAAAAATGGTTTAAGTTAATCACTGACCTAGGAATATGGAGTCTCAGAGGCCAAAATCAAAGTGAAAGTAATAACTCTTTTGAGTAAGCACGTACCCTAAACTTCTTCACCTTCAGGATAAAAGGGGAAAAACTTATTAACATGAATCTTTTTTTTTTTTTTGATGATTAGATGGGTAGAGGCAGGAGCTAAATTTTAAGTCCCTTCTCCAGCAATAGGGAGTCTAATAAAACACTTTTCCATTAATCTAACATTAAAAGAAAACATTTACAGTGCAAAGGTGAACAAGAAGGTATGATTCTGCTCCCCAGAAGTGCTCAGCAAGGAAATTTGCTTGTCTTGAATTTGTGGCTAATGTACAACACATACACATACACACAATCCTTGAATATTCATAAGCACATCATGTGAAACTAAATATGATATTCACACTACCTGTACAGTTCCATAGTCATAGTATTCAAACTATAGTGATCTGAGATAAACAGTTATTCCAGTGATTGGGAGAAGTAAATGCTAATCGTGTTACATCTTCTATCCAGGCCTTAAGTGTTTCCCAAAGAATAATACCTAGAACATGGGTTGATAGTCAAATTTCTTAAAACAACAATGAAAGAGAGACTGCAGAAGAAAGCAGGTACCTGAATCAGATCAGTGTTTATTTCAGATATTAGATTTATCGGGAACAGAATATAAAATATTTACTATATATATTATGTGTTAAGAAGTAAAATATAAGCTAGAAACAAAAATTAATAAAAATGGCAATCATGAAAAAATATAATATCTAGAAATAAAATATTTAATTATGCAATCAGAAATAATTAGTGGACTATTTTCACAGAATTGGTGGATTATACATTTAATTCACTTTGGTGGAAGACTTAAAAGGACCTTCTAATAATGATAAGAAGTTGTGAAGTATTTAACGGCAACTACCCATCTATACATTTACAACTACTGGCTCTTTTTATTTTAGAGAAGATAAAAGAATAAGAGGAAAGAGAATATTCATTTGCATTCTAAAGTATAGATTATAAAAGAAAATAATGGAAACACAACATTAATTTAAAATAGATCTGAAGAAAATGTGCACTGTACACCACATATGTATACAACTTAAGAAACATGGAAGATAAAGGGAAAAGATCTGATGTTCTGTTCACTTAGAGCTCTAGAAGATGATAATTACATTAAAGAAAGAATAAAGAAGGGGTAGTATTTAAAAATAAAATGCTTGTGAATTTCTGAAAAACACCAAATTTCACATTCTGGAGACCTAAAATTTTAATAAAAATAAAGAAAACAGAAATATAGTTATAATAACTTTGACAAAGCTTGAGAACACCAAAAAGAGCAAGAGCAAAACAACATAGCAACTAAAATGGAATGATCCTAAGACTGAAGGTTGGCTTCTCAATGGCATCAATTTCAGACAGAAGACCCTGAAACAAGATTTTTAAATTAGTGATAGAAATAGTCAGGCATTTTGAATTATAAACCCAAGGAAATTATCTTTCAAGATAAGGGTAAAATAAGATATAATCAGACAAATTAAAACTCAAAGAAATTACCAGTTACCAACATCTTTCAAATGGAACCCTAAAAGATGTATTTTAATAAGATAAATAATCACAGTAGAAAGGTCAATGTTGCAACATTATTATAATTAATTAATGCTGAATAAAGAGCCAGATACAAGAAAAATCTGAGCAAATAAAATATTTATTATTGACAAAAAATTGTTAGAACATAAAGAGTTTAAACTGACAATAACTATGAAATATATATTTCTAGACATGTACAATAATTCTGCATGTAATTTTAACAAGACACTGATAGAAAAACTTCCTGAGAGATATGTAAGAAAATTTGAATGAGAAACATTGTGATCTAGAAATAAAATAAGCAATATCAAAATGATATACATTGTTACAAGTTAATTATTTTAATATTATGGGCATTGAACTGATAAAATGATTCCAATTTATCCAGATAAAAACCTGGGATATTCTAAGACCTTTTAGAAACAGAGTTATAATGAAGGAGGATCTTCTCAACAGAAAATTAAAGCATATTAAAATATACAAAATGAAAAGATTTTATTGGAATAGCACATTTAATACAGTCTACATAGATTCACATTTGCATATATATATGCATAAATAGCTACACATATATGTTTTGCAATAATGATATGAAATATTAATTATATATGTCATATATTATATACATATGCTATAAAATATATATCTATGATAGTAACTATAAAAAATTTGATATAGCATGCAAATGGACCAGAGAAATTATCTAAATATATTATAAGCAAACAGTATAGCTTTTATCTATTATGTTATACATTGTATAGCATTATCTATTATGTTATACATTGTATAGCATATACTCTATAATGCACTTTGGGTAACATATTCTGTGCTATAAATTGAATATCATATTACAGTATTATTTCTTACATATCTTAATATATCCATCTTGTATAAGTACATATAATATACAACATGTAATAACCAGGGATAATTATTAATTTATAAAATAAATTCAAGACTTACAACTTGTCTTAGGATAAAAGGGCATAAATCTCCACTTCCTAACTTATACTTTTAAAAAAGTGCAACAAAAAACAAGAACCATAAAAATAAACATAAATAAATAGGTACATGAATAAAACTTGTGCTCTGAACAAAAGAAGAAGACAGAATACCCAAAATTAAGATTACTGTAAATCAGAAAAATAATCACCAAATTCCAGAGAGCAGTATTCTATTTCGCACCCAAACTCCAAGCCTCTTCAAACAGCAAGTGCCATTTGTGAAAGTAAACAACACAAAAACAAACAAACAAACTTTACAGGAAAGAGAAATAGGGAGTTATCAGAAATCCTACAATTAATCTTCAGTCATAGCCAGAAAGAGAAAAAATCTACCCTAAGTGTGAAAATATTGGGGAAGAAGGTACAGTGATAGTTCAGAACACTGACTGAGTGGAAAAACTTGGACATAAGAGTGGGAAATGAGATAGTAAATGTGGAAAAGCAATGCTTCTGGGGTGCTCTGAGCTATCACTGTACCTTCTTCCCCAATATTTTCCCAAAGGAAGGAAGAGGCAACTGCTGAAAACCAATGAAACACACAAAGATGGGCGCTTTTAAATGCTTGAAGGTGGAGTATACCAAAAGCTTAAACACATAAAGTATTTCTTCGCTAAAAAAAGGCATTCAGTAAATGAATTATTCTTTCTACCCTGGGAGGAAAGAAAAAAAAGACGTGTTTCTGAATTTGAAATGCTGTTCTTCACTCCACACCACCAGTCTTGTCCTCAGAAGTGCAGTCAGCATGTATATAAAACATTTATAAAAAGAAGACTGAAAATGAGAGTCCACAGAATTCAGCTGGTGAAAATGCTGAAGCTGAAGAAAATCATAACAACACTTCAAATTTAATTCCCTGAAACAAGTATTTGGGACAAAAACAAACAAACAAACAAACAAAAAACCCTGAATCACAAATTCAAACAGAATAGGCAAAAATGATAAATGAAACCAGGATTGACTGACATTCTAAAAAGAAATGAGAAGGAAAAATAATATTCACAGTTAAGACTAAATAACAAGGTGACCGAGGGCTTATACGTTTTCAAATAAAAATGTAAAGAGAGGAATTGAATAAAAGAAGGAAAACAACTAAGCTAACAAAAATGTGATAGAGAAAGAAAGAGTAATTAGTTGAAATGAAAGGCAAACTAAGATACTCCAGTTGACTTTAATTATAAGTTTAATTATAAGACTTCCTGATAAAAATATAACAATGGGATTTTGTGAAAATACAAAAAGATTTGAATCTACATACAGATAGATTCAAATACATTCATACTTGTTCCACAGGGAATAAATAAAAAATTGCCCTGCAATGATCAACCTCATATAAATCCTGACAGAACAACTATACTTTAAATATAAAGAATAAATATTTAGGGCCTCTAGGCAGATAGATCAGGTAATTTTCATGTGTAATTGAAATTAGGCTGGTATCAGGATTCTCAAAATCAGCACATGTAAATCAAGTAAAAACTGGAGCTACATTTTCAAAACTATAGGAAACAAAAGAAAGAACCTTTTAACCTAGGATTTTATATCCAGTGAATTTGTCCTTCCTTTGGCAAAACTACAAAACAAGTTGTAAGTGTCAAGAGTGTGGTATGTATCAGTGAACCATTCTAACATCTACAAGAAGAATCTTTTCCAAACAAGTGTGGGGGGAAATGCTTAAATTAAACGACTTGCAATATTTCAAGAGTAAAACAATCACATTGAAGACGAACAGAAAGAACTAAATCAATGAACTCAGGAATACAGTAGTTAGACTCGATACCTTATTGGCTAGAGAAGAAAAGGTCTTTAAGCAAATAATGAAGCATGGTTAGAATGCTTCTTTCTTTTGCAAAAGCATAGATTAGCAATTCTTAAAATAATTTCTCTGTGTTTTAAAATTGAGCACCTAATAAACATGCTGTAGATGATGAAAGCAAGATTTCTGTTGTCAGTTGCAAATGTAAAAAGAGGAAGAAGAGAATAAACCTGTGGTGTTGAACTGGAATTTAAAGAGTCTGAATTCATACTTGTTTTTTTGGTATTTTTGGTGGGAGGTAGGGGAGTGTGAGGTATTTAACTCTACCTTGAATTTCAATGTGTAAATTCTAAAAGAAGTAACTAATTGACAAAAAACAAGGTATATTCTATATAAAATATTTATATTTTATAAAAAGAAATACTGAAGTGAATTACAGTCTCAGGTTAATGACAGAAAACTAGTACATATGCATGCACATAATAAATACAGCTGCTAAAGTCTAAAAAGGATTTCCAATTATGACTATCACATTCTCCTTTATTAGAATCTTGCAAGTTGTCACTACCAATTGTCACAGTCCTTTTTTAAAAGAAATATCAATACTTGAGAAATCCTTAATGGAACTTTGTTGATTATAGGCAAAGAGTTTATTAAGAAATTTAAAAAATATTGTTAATCAATACACTGCTCATCTTGCAAATATTCCACATATATTTCTATTTAAATATATTGTAACAACCGACATGTTGTTAATTAGTAAAGTTTATACTAAGTTTATAATGAAATGCTTTATTAAAACATCTTTTAAAAACACTGCTTCATGTGACAGCACAAGATAATAAACAAAGTACAATCCAATGTGATATATCACATATGATATATTGCTGAGGCACCTAGGCAGCAACAAAACTGTAATTTAAACAAGTAATTATTTATGCAAATTACTAAGATAAACACTTCAAAGAGATTTTGTTTAGATTATTTTGCTTTCACAAATTGTCTCTAACTGTACATACTTTTTTTTTTTTAAAGCTAGAAAAAAGCGTAAGTTTGCTTCAATGTGACTTGGAACAAGTATTCATCAGTCAGTTAAAAACTATAAACAGGGTTTAAAATGAAAAAAATGGCAAGACTATCTCATTAGTCATCAAAAATAAGTTAATATTAGGGTTCCTGGGTGGCTCAGTGGGTTTAGCCTCTGCCTTTGGCTCATGTCATGATCTCAGGGTCCTGGGCTCATGATCTCAGGGTCTTGGGATTGAGTCCTGCATAGGGTTCTTTGCTCAGCAGGGAGCCTGCTTCCACCTCTCTCTCTCTCTCTCTCTCTGCCTGTCTCTCTGCCTACTTGTGATCTCTCTCTGTCAAGTAAATTTAAAAAACAATTGCATCTTTAAAAAAATAACTTAATATTAATTTTGTCTTTAAGTAGATTATATGGAATGAGTAGAAAAACGGTCTGAAAAATGTGTGTGTAAGCATTGCCTTTGAAAAAAATGATTTTGTTTAATGTTATATAGCAAGATAGTTCCACAAATGTACACAATAAATGCATCAGAATGCATCCCAGTTTTACATGTTTTGTTTCAGCAGTAAATAGGGCTATAACTGAATTAACAGCTGTTAGAATTCACCTCAATTTTAAAACAAAAGGACTTTTAAAAATCAGCTATTCACAGTTCTAGATAATCTATATATGGATAATTTAAGATGGAAAATTGAGCAAATATGTAGTGATTGGATCAATAAATATAACTACTCCAGAAATTTTGATCCTCATTTACCCTTCAATATTCTCCTTATTCAGTATGAGTAAAATTATTTTCCCATCTATATTCTTTGCTTAAATTTTCATTTTTTCACCTAAACATTGAACATACTATGAATATAACTTTCATGGAGAAATTAACATTCATTTATTATTGAAACATAATAAATGACATTCTACACAATATCCAATTTGAGAAAAATAATTTCTATTTTCAAGTCAAATTTACATTGATTGCACCAAATGACTGGCTTGCTATCTGGTGCTATCTGGTTATTTGCCTATAAAAATTCGCCATTTACAAATTGCTGTTATATTCCCAATGAAATCTATGCAAATGCAGAACACAACAAATATTAAATCTTCTTTGAAACATTAATTGCAAAATAATAAGGAAATACCAGGCAGATGTAAATGAAGGCACATATATAGTACTTCAACATATTACTGAATTTTCCATATCTTAGCATTTACTTCAGTCTTATTAGACAAGAGTCACAGATTTCAGGGTGTGACTTTAAGCTATGAACCTATTCAGGCACACTCCCATGCACACACACACCCAGGAGTACACATTTTGGGTTATTAAAAAACTATATTATTGGGGTAAGGGTAAACCCAAATGAACTTTCCTACTATCCTACTGCCCCCCAAATCTCAGGGATGGCAAGAAGAATTACCTGGTGCTGGGATATAAAGCCATCACGCCATAAATGTTAGAGTACAGGAATCACAGCATAACAGAATTTTCATGTCCCTGACACAAACAAATTCACTTCTGTGGAGAAAAGTCCATTCACCCTAGGATTTAAAAACATTCTACAAAATATTTTCAAGGACAAGTGAACACAAGAGAATTAATTATAAGTAATGCAAGAGGATTAGGCTCCAAGTTGGTAACCATTAGATATAGACCTGCAAACATTTCAGATAACATTCTCAGTTATGAATCACTTTAATCATACTGACAATAACAAATGCTGTTGCTAATTATAGATATATTTAGATACTAGACATTTGAGACTGATTACTATGTTTGAAGAAACTAATGTCTAGTTTGAACATATCTGCAGTATGAATAAAAGCAAAATTACTTAGTGGAACTGAAAAAAAACAAGAAAATGTATAAGAGCAAAATGGGAATAAAATGTAACTAAAATTTCAATGAGTGACTTAAAACAGATTAGACACAAATGGAGAAAGGCTTAGTGAAGTGAATATGGCAGAAGAAACTATTCTATTCAGAATGCAGTGCTGAGAGGCAAAGAGATGGACATGAAGTCTAAAATAAGTTTTGAAATATATTTAACCACATTACCAGAAGGAAAGGACCTCAAAATTTAACTTGAAGTAACATTTGGAAAATGATGGCTGGGAATTCTTCAAATATGATGAAAGATACCAGTACAAAATTTCACATGAACCACAACCAACCCGCCTCCAGGCAGTTTAAATACAGAATAATCTTTCAGAAAAAGGAGAGTGTAAAATATATAAATAAATAAAAATAAAGAGAAGATCTGAAAAGCAGGCAGTAGCAATGGTGAAAAAGAAAAAAAAATTACCTTCAGATGAGAGGAAGTTAGCTGAATGACAGCTGCAATGGAAACCAGTAGAATGGTCTCTAGTAGGTTGAAAGAACTAACTGCCGCCAGCTTTATAAAATGCAGTATCTAGGGAAACTGTCCTTTATGAGGAAGTACAAAGTAAACATATGTCTATTTTTAACTACTGTTGTGGTTGCTACTGTATATTTCAAATTAGGCATTCTGAAACTGTAAGAGATAAACTTTGTCATTTCATTGTGGTTACATTTGATTATAAACTTAATGATTTTATGAAACAAACTAATATTTAATTAGTTTTTTTTAATTTTCTTTCATACAGAAATGTATCTGTATATCTATTATCTATCATCTATCAACCAGTTAGCTATCTGTGACAGTGTGTGCGCGTGTGACCCAAATTCATAGCAGAATAACGAAGAAATACTTATAACTACTATAACCTTTTGGTTCTCATTTCTAAATTGGTCACATAGACATAGTACCTTCTTTTCATCATCTGTCTCATATTTCCTTTGTCATTAGAAAGAAACTCAGCTGTTGTGATTCTTTCCTAGGTGAGGTGAACCAAACCATAATTCCTTAAAGTTTTGGTCTACTAGCAGTCCTGTCTGAATTGGATTACTGTAGTTGTCCATTTACTTCAACTGCAATATATGGTAATACTGAGAGAGTACCTTAAGGGATTTTCTATATCCCAGACATATTCATTTTTACCTTCACTGTGTTGTAGCAGTGGAATGTCCATTAGTAATCAGAATCAAACATCCCAGACAGTACTCTAACTCACTTCTTCGCCTATTGACTCAGATGCAGGAGGAGCCCAAAGAGGCCAGGTGGCACTTTCAACTTGTAGTTTAATGGAATCAGTTTTTGGTTCCTGATGATTACTGATTCTCGGTGGAAGCTTTCCTCCTTTTTGAAATAAAACCTCTAAACCAACATAGCCTAAACTTAGAGACAAGGGGGAAAAAATTTGATAGTGGATTATCTGGGATGATGGTGAGGAGAGTCACTGTTCTTTCCATTACTTGATTCCTGAGTTAGTAAATCATTTTATGGAAGAAATAGCACCATTTAGTGGGCACTGATTTACAGTATATATAGCAACCCAGAGCAGAGTGCTCCAGCTCTGAAAAATATTGCTACCTAAACCAGTGTTGTAACTCAGAATTCAAAAGGCCAATTCAGCTTTCAATGTAGATAAGTATTTCACGATTGAGAGTGTGGTAATACCAGCAAACTCAATATTCAAGGGCCCATCGCCATGTTGCATTTAATGTGAAGCAAATTGCTCAATTAAAAACAATGTAGAATATCAAGACGATGAATAAAGCATTCTCTAAGCCCATGGATGGTAGTTTTGACAGAAGACAAAATCCAGTATATCTATTCCAGTAGAACAAAGTACTGTCTTTTCCAAGATAGAAGCAGCCCAATATAAGTAGCCAGCAAACAAGTAGCTGGCTGTTCACCCCTGGAAATGGTTCTAAATCAAGGATTCACTGTTAGTCTCTGCTGTTGGTAGACTGGACAAATATCAGGGCTATACCCAAGCTGAACTTGATGAGTAGAAAACCAAGTTCTGGACTCCACACAAAGCCTCCATTCCTGTTGCCAGGGCCACTTTGTTCATAAGGCCATTAAGCAATGCTAGCAGTAAGTGGAGAAGGGAGGCTGACTGATATCTACAGAATGGGATATACAGTCTTATATTATTAAAAATCACTCTTTGTTAAAATCACCTTCTGATGAAAATTTAGATGACATGCAAATATCTTCATGTTCTTTGCCCATTCAGAAAAATCTATCTATAAATTTCTTCCCCATATTTATTATCAATTTTATAATTATTCTTCTCAAGTCCTTGACCTTTCAGCCAAATTATTGGCCATAGTCCATGAATCAATATAAACTTTTATGTTACACATTTCTCCATCCAAGCAAAATGAAAAGCCGTGTGCATTGCTTGAAGCTCTGTGCACAGACAAGATTACCTTCACCATAGTCTTTTAGGAATGTCCCCGATAGAGGCTATCATCCACTTTTTGGTGATGCATGCATATCACGCAGAAACATCTGTAAACAAGGTCTGATTTTGTTTTTCCTCAGTTAGGTGGTCATAGGAACTCCCCATGAAACCAGAGGTGTGAACTTGGAGAGAGAAGATATTGGTAGCAGGAATAGGGGTCATATGCATTGGGCTACTTTTCTTGCAACTTTCTTGTATCCTCAGGACCTGTTCAAGCCCACTGTCATATAGGCCCAATTAGAAGTGAACACCAAACTTTGTGGTTTGATAGGTCAGATAGAACCTAGTATGTTGGCAGTTCAGGTTCCATGGCATGTTGGCCAAGGAACTAAGGCCTTAAATTAAGCCTACTCTACTAAGTCTCTACTAAGGCCTTAAATTAAGCCTAAAGTTGGTCCTCCAAAGGTGTGTAGTCATATGCAGAGGTTGTAAGTATTTGATAAAAAATCCCAAGAGCCTACACAGTTTTATTTATAGGAGCTGACCAGAGACTCTAAACATGTTTATATCAGTCACCAACACTTTAATAATTGTTAGATACGTGGGATCACATGGTCCAAGTGGCAAAGCAACTTGCATGAGGAAACTTAGTTATTCTGGGTCCCACTGAAAACAAGAGAGTCACCAAAAGCAAGAGCACCCAAATGAGGAATATGTTGCTTCCAAAATCTAAAGAAGGCTATTTAGGTATCATGCTTATTTTATGATTGTAGGAAGGGCAAGATGCAACAACTCAACTTTCACCTTAAACTAAATGTATATGGGACCCATATATATATATATATATATATATATATATATATATATATACACACACACACATACATGTATATCACACACCACTGAACACCTAATAATTTCACTGAGGTGGAAAGTTCCTGAAATGGAATTGTGGGATTTCTTTGCCATCTTACACCACTCTGTTTCGAGTAGATACTACTTTCTGTATCAAATACAATCAGCATCATATCATCAAAGTAATAGACCAGCATGATATCTGGTGTCAAAGTGGTCTGTACTAACAAGTATAGAGAGAAAAGCATTTGCCAAATCAATAGTTCCATATCAAGTATCAGAGGATGTGTTAATTAGTTCAAGCAAGGGAACTATATCTGGAGCAGCAGCTGAAATAGGAGTCAACACTTGCATGAGTTATCAATAATACACACTTACTCTATAAGATTTGCCTGCTTTGTGCATAAGCTAGAGAGAATAGTTGAATGAGGATATGGTGGAAACCATTATCCTTGCATCTCTCAGATCCTATACATTAACACTAGTCTCTGCCATCCTTTTAGGAATGCAATATGGCTTTTGGCTTCCTATTTTTTATGGATAGAGGCAATTTTCATGGACTCTCCTACCATGACAACCTTCACTCTAATGTCAGGTCAGCAATAGGGGAATTCTATCAATTGCTGGTATGAATTAAGCATTCTGAATTCAGAAAACCATTCTGCATTATGCTGGCTGAATGCATTCTGAAGCTGGCTAAGTAACCACAGGTTGGTTCAGAGACCCCACTGGACCCACCGTAAGATAGACTTGAGCTGAAACTCCATTTATCATCTGACCACCATAGACTATATTCAGACTGGTGGGTAACAGAAATATTTGGTGTTTTCACCAAATACTGTTGGTTCAGAGTCATTTGTACAATAATTCCAAAAATTTCTGATTATTTCCCTTTTCTCTATGCACATTCTCTAGTAAATGAACATAGATCTCTTTGGGGAAATCTAAGAGTAAGATTAACAGAATACATATTTCATAGGGTACCAACGTCCTTTCTCAAAGGGTCATGGGCTCTCCTTCATTCAAAGAAAGGGTTCTGAGTTTAAAGGAAACAAACGCAAAAATGACCTTTTGGGATTTCATCAAGATCAAAAGCTTCTGCACAGCAAAGGAGATAGTCAACAAAATAAAGAGGCAACCCACGGAATGGGAGAAGATATTTGCAAATGACAGTACAGACAAAAGGTTGATATCCAGGATCTATAAAGAACTTCTCAAACTCAACACACACAAAACAGATAATCATATCAAAATATGAACAGACAATTCTCCAATGAAGACATATAAATGGCTATCAGACACATGAAAAAATGTTCATCATCACTAGCCATCAGGGAGATTCAAATTAAAACCACATTGAGATATCACCTCACATCAGTTAGAATGGCCAAAATTAGCAAGACAGGAAACAACGTGTGTTAGAGAGGATGTGGAGAAAGGGGAACCCTCTTACACTGTTGGTGGGAATGCAAGTTGGTGCAGCCACTTTGGAGAGCAGTGTGGAGATTCCTCAAGAAGTTAAAAATAGAGCTTTCCTATGACCCTGCAATTGTTCTACTGGGTATTTACCCCAAAGATACAGATGTGGTGAAAAGAAGGGCTATCTGTACCCCAATGTTTATAGCAGCAATGGCCACAGTCGCCAAACTGTGGAAAGAACCAAGATGCCCTTCAACGGACGAATGGATAAGGAAGATGTAGTCCATATACACTATGGAGTATTATGCCTCCATCAGAAAGGATGAATACCCAACTTTTGTAGCAACATGGACGGAACTGGAAGAGATTATGCTGAGTGAAATAAGTCAAGCAGAGAGAGTCAATTATCATATGGTTTCACTTATTTGTGGAGCATAACAAATAACACGGAGGACATGGGGAAGTGGAGAGGAGAAGGGAGTTGAGGGAAATTGGAGGGGGAGGTGAACCATGAGAGACTATGGACTCTGAAAAACAACCTGAGGGTTTTGAAGGGGCGGGGGTGGAAGGTTGGGGGAGCCAGGTGGTGAGTATTATGGAGGGCACGCATTGTATGGAGCACTGGGTGTGGTGCAAAAACTATGAATTCTGTTACACTGAAAAGAAATGAAATTTTTTAAAAAAGGAAAAAAACTGGTTTAAATCTGGGAATTAAATGAAGGCTGTGACTTTCTGTTTTGATTATTACAATTAGAATTCTGTTTGCTAGACCTAGAAATCTTCTACTTATAAAGAAGAAATTAGGAGAAGAAGAAGAAATTGTGTAGATCATACATATTTTTTATTCTCAAGGGATACCATGACCATGATCAAATAGTTAATGTCATATGTCTCTACAAATCAGATCCATATTAGATCTTTGACTTCCTTGTCTAACAAAGTAACCACACATCCCTTCTCTTCGGCATTAAGTGCCACCATTTGGCCCTCATCTCCTCTATTGTTCCTATTGCCTTTAGGAATCCCAGTGCAATGGTAGCAGTACCTACTGTAATTTCTGATCTAAAGAAAGTAAGCACACCTTTCTTTAGATGATGAAGCTCATCTCACCAATGTATTTCCAAAAACCATGGTAGAAAATATGTCCGATGGACATTTAAAGAACATGATAGTATATCATATGTAATAATTTTGTTCCAATATTCCAATATCCATAAGTCTCTGTATATCTTTCATTACAATAAATAAAGGCAGCTCAAGCATTTCAAGTTCATTTACTGTAGACTAACTTGAGTGCATGTTTCAGCCCACAAAATTATTAGAGCCCTTCTTAACCCCTTCAATTGAAAGAATGCATCCAAAATTACTGTTTAAGAGGACTATACCCATAAATTCAGCCTGATTCAACCTTTTATTCTTTATACCATAATTCCACATTCTTAAGATTCATTCTCACATGTATTTCAAGATTTCTGTCTGTATAAATTTGAAAAGTCATGCAACTCATCATGAAATCACACTTTGTGCTTCAGCCTTTTGGGCATGCTGAAACATGAATCTAGTTATATGTCTAAAAGCAAAGAAAGTATTAGGGTAGGTCCTGAGGGGAATCAGCAATGCCTTTTAAGGCAACTATTTCAGAGGAGGCTATTGTAAGTTCTTCAGGCAAAGGAAGACTAAATTCCTCAAGGATGGGTGATAAAGCAAATACTACTCAACAGAATTCAGAGGGTCAACGCCTTCAGCTTCATCAGGATTGTCCCATATATCCCTATTCCAATTTTCAGGTTCCTGTTTCTTCCCCATCATATCTTCATATTAACAGAAATCTGTACTGTAATTTAGCTACTCAAAGAACTAAACTTTGAGCTTGGTTTTCAAAAATAATAGCCTGCAGCTACAGGAGATAACGGGTTTTGTCAAGGCAGATATAGAAAGTTTCAAGGGATGCCTGGGTGGCTCAGTTGGTTAAGCAGCTGCCTTCGGCTCAGGTCAGGATCTCAGTGTCCTGGGATCGAGTCCCACATCGGGCTCCTTGCTTGGCAGGGAGCCTGCTTCTCCCTCTGCCTCTGCCTGCCACTCTGTCTGCCTGTGCTCGCTTGCTCTCTCTCCCTCTCTCTCTGACAAATAAATAAATTTAAAAAAAAAAATTAAAAAAAAAAAAGAAAGTTTCAAGTAATTTGCATGGAGATTGAACTTGAATTTAGAACCCTGAGTTCATTATTTTCTTTGCCCACTTTCTCAGTGTTGTTTGAGGCAACCACTAATTATACTCCCTATTTGACGAAAACGTTTTAGAGTAGCAAATATGTGTTGACCCAGAATTTTGCTGTTTATAACTATTTGATTAGAATTATTCAATGGCAATTTCTATTGCCACACCATGACATGGACTTCAAGGTTTTGTTTTGTTTTTCTTTACCACTAGAAATAGGCAGTGTGATGAGATTATCCAGATTATCTAGAATAATATTCCTTACTTCTAGTTGACATTCTTAAAATCATTGGTTATAGATTTTAATCATATCTATAAAATATCTTCACAGCAACACCTGGGTTAGGGTTGAACTGAATAACTGTGGAATATCATCTAGTCAAGTTTACATATCAGATACACTATCACAATATCTAAGAAGAAGAAAAATGTCACATTTATAAGAACTTCAGAAAAATCAAAATATTTAAATATTTGTTTGTGTTCTGCATTAGTGTCCTTTCTTGGGCATTGAGAACCTCAACTATTTGTACTCAAATTCAATACTTATTTTCTATATTTTGAATTTTTAACCAAGTAGCACAATAGAAAATGTTGTCAAGTTTTGCTTATAATGCATTTACTGTGATGACAAAATGTAAGTAAAATATAGTGAGGTTTATTGGGGTTAATAACTTAGCTTCAATAAGATTTGGGATAAATCTCTTTACCTGTTTATCTAAAACTTCCTTGTTTGTTGCTCCTTTTGTAATTTAGATCCCTTCATAATTGTCTCACTGTTTTCACTGCCTTTTTTAGTGACTCGACAAATAAGCCTGTGGTTACATGTCAGTATCATACTCATTCTTGGGTTTGCACTCTTTTTTTTTTTTTGCTGCTCATTTCTGGTGTAAGTTTCTTCTCTTTATCTATTCTTGTCATTCTATCCAACTTCTAACTATGTCCATTTCATAGTGTCCCCCTGTGTTCTCAAACATTTTAAAAATATACTAATCTCTCTCATGAGAGTAAAACTTGATTGAAAGTACTAAGTACTTTCTATATATTATTCTTTTTTTTTTTTTTTTTTTTAAAGATTTTATTTATTTATTTGTCAGAGAGAGAGAGAGAGAGTGAGCACAGGCAGACAGAGTGGCAGGCAGACGCAGAGGGAGAAGCAGGCTCCCTGCCGAGCAAGGAGCCTGATGTGGGACTCGATCCCAAGACACCGGGATCATGACCTGAGCCGAAGGCAGCCGCTTAACCAACTGAGCCACCCAGGCGTCCCTCTATATATTATTCTTATCCAATAGTTACATTTTCCTTTTCTAGATCTTATACTACAGAATATTCAGAAAAATCACTCCATCTTGTAGACATAGCACAGCACTCAAGAAAAAAGCAGTATCAGGTACTAGTGAAGGCAGATTGAGCAGAACCATCTTAGTTTCATATGATTGGTGTGCTAATCATGCTAATGATTAGCTAACTAATTCATTTACTTCAGAAACTCCAGAAAATGTATAACTGAAATTTTCCTTTGCAAGAGAGTTTTGCCCATTTTAGTTAAACCCTGTGGTAGTGACTTCCATGAGGCTAAATATTCATCTATCTGCTGAATTTCCCTTATAGAACAATTTCTAAATAGACTTGTTTATTAATTAATTAGGTTAAGTAATTATAACTATTTTTTTAAAGATTTTATTTAGTTATTTGACAAAGAGAGAGAGCACAGCAGGGGGAGCAGCAGGCAGAGGGAGAGGGAGAACCAGTCTTCCTCCTGAACAGGCTCCCTGTCAGGGAGCCTGACACAGAGCTCATTTGAGGACCCTGGGATCATGACCTGAGTCAAAGGCAGACCCTTACTGACTGAGCCATTCAGGAACCCAAGGATTTATAAACTGTTAACATTCACCAATCTTAAAACATGTTAATTTATAAAACTTTTCTGTTCTGAAAATTGCTTAAAATTTTTGTCATTCTTAATTTTGCATTTGTAAATTTAATTAATACACCTTTTAAATTAGAAATTATTCACCAGTAAGTCAATGACTACACAATTACTGGAATAATTATTTCTACTGTGTAGACAAGAGTATTCTTTCTATAAAAATGTTGTATAGATAAAAATGAATATTCCAAGAGAATTTCAGTTATATTTTATTTCTCCACAAATCAATCTATTTTACAATTTGTAAGATCTAATGAAAATATTTAAAATACAAAAATTAAGCCTAATTATTATGATCTTACTGATTTTTTTCTGCCACTATCTTTTATCCTTCTTTCTATTTTGATAAAGCTCTTTGGATAATAAGCAAAATTAATTTGCAAATATTTAACAGCTATTTTGGGTATCTTCAAGCTTTTTTTTTTAGCTTTCAGTTACATTTTTCTATGCTTTTGAATTATATTGTCTTGTTCTTAATATACGTAATCCATATCTTTATTAAAAGAATACTTGACCAAATTTGGTATGAATGGTATTACCATTTTGCTACATGAAGACAAGTGCTAAATCAGCTTACAATTACTCTTTCATCTGAAAAATGGCACTAATCCTGAGTGCTAAGGATCATAATAGTAGTGACTTTAATTAAATTTAGTATATTGACCCTGCCAAAGTTAGTTCTTGAATTTTGATTCGTAGTTACTAAACAGAAAAAGATACAGAATTATATAAGGATTTGATCTAGCTTTCTGTGATGCCTTTTTTTTAAGAAGAAACAAATCAGCATACATCACTTAAGTATATATGTAGAAATACTCAGAAACACACATATCCACATGTAACAATTGCCATGTAAAATACATACTTTTTCATTATCTCTTAATTTTCATCTTAATTATTTTCAATATTCACAAACAAATGGTAGTCTCATACAATTCAGAACTTTGACCTGGGTCTGTCTTTTTTTCCCCCATCTCTTTAAAACTTCTCACTGTACATTATCTATCCATCATATATGGATCTTTCAGAATGGAGATAATGTCACTTATTCAGAAATGCCTTTCTGAACTCTTCTAGGTACATGATTTTGTAAAATCCTCCAGGTCTCAGGTCTTTTTGTAGCCCACTACAAACATATTTAAGTGGGGATTTTTTGTTTGTTTGTTTTGTTTTGTTTTTAAGATTTTATTTTATTTATTTATTTTAGAGAGAGAGCACACAAGCAAGGGGAAGGGTGCGGGAGAGAATCTCAAGCAGACTTCACACTGAGCGAGCCCATGGAGGGCTTGATATCATGACTCTGAGATTATGACCTGAGGTGAAATCAAGAGTCAAATGCTTAACTGACTGAGTCACCCAGATGCCCCATACTTAGGTGTTTTTTATTATTATTGTCTTCTCTGTCTTAAATCAAGCTTCATTAAGAAAAAAAGCATTAACTAATAAATTATCAAATCTAGCATAATGCCTTGAAAATTATAACTGCTCAAAAAATGTGCCACATGATGGAGTGCATGCATAATTTAAAAATATATATATATATATATTTTAATCTTTTGGCATCTTAAAAATGTCTATCTGGATATTCTTCAAGTCTAAAATACATAATATGACTATTTTTCGCAACCTTGTTTGCCCCTTAACATTCTTCCCTGCCAGTTGGGTAAGTGTTGTTTTTTTTTTAAATTGAGGTGAAATTTACATAGCATAAAATTAGCCATTTTAATTTGTAAACTTCAGTGGTATTTAGTACATTCGCAATGTTATGTAACCACTGCATGTATCAAGATCTAAAAATTTCCATCCCCCAAAAGGAAACTTCGTATCTATTAAGTAGTGACTCTCATTCCTTACTACCTTCTTGAACCTCAGTGTAACCACCAATCTGTTTTTAGTCTCCATGTGTTTGCCTGTTTTGAATATTTCATATAAATGGACTTATGCAATATGTGAACTTTTATTTCTGTTTTTTTTCTTTATTTAGCATAATGTTTACAAGGACTGTCCACGTTACAGTCTGTATCAGTACACCATTTCTCTTTAAGGATGAATAATGTTCTATTACATATATGTGCCACATTTTCTTCACTCATTCATTCATTCATTCATAGGCATTTGGATTGTTTTTACCATTTGGACATTGTGCATACATATTGTTCGAATACCTATAAGTATATACTTCAGAGTGGACTTATTCAGCCATACAGTAGTTCTATGTTTGACTTTGAAGAACCGCCAAACTATTTTTCCACAGTGACTACATCATTTTACATTTCTACCAGCAATGGGAAAAGTTTCAATTTCTCCACATCTGTTCTAACATGTGTCATTTCCCCTTATTTCCTTTTATCCTGTGGATTGTCTTTCACTTTCTTGGTATGTCCTTTGATATGCAAAAGTTTTTAAATTTGATAAAGTCCACTGATCTAATTTTGAAAACTTTGTTACTTGTAATTTTGTGTCATATTGAATATCCATTGTAAAACCGAGTCCTGATGATTCACTTCTATGTATAGTAGTCCCTCCTTTAACCATGAGGGAAACATTCCAGGGCCCCAGTGGATGTTTAAAATCATGAATAATACCAAATATTATGTATACTATGTTTTCTACTGTACATATATACCTATGAAAGAGTTGAATTCATAAATTAGGCACAATGAGAGAGTAACAACAATAACTAAAAATAAAACAGAACAATTATAAAGTATACCATAATAATAGTTATGTGAATGTGATCTCCTTTTGTCTCAAAATATTTTATTGTACCATATTCACCCTTCTTATGATGACATGGGATGATAAAATAACTTCATAATGAAACAAAGTGAGCTAAATGGCATAGGCATTGTGATATAGTGTTAGGCTACTACTGACCTAATGAAACAACAGAAAGGTCTTTTGTTTCTGGACCATTGTTGGTTGGTCACGGGTAACTAAAAAAGATGCCAGTGAAATATTTATTTACTAAGCTAATATTTCTTTATCTTTTCCCAAAGGCCAGTGTTGGAGGTAGATACAATTATGGTTTAGTGATACCAGAAAGCTGCAAGCACCACATAAAACACCGGATATGATATTGAAAAGAATACTTGCATTGGAATTGTCAATAAAATGGACACACAGAGAAAAGCATATGCAAACAACCATGAGGTCCTAAAAAAAATGTTTTTTTTTTAAAATATCAGTCTTTGCGTGATACTAAATATGTTTTCCATAAAGTGATTCTTTGCCAAATATTTTCAAGTGCTTTGGCAGGTGAGCATGTAAGGAGGGATTCACAATACATTAAACACATTATCATAAAACATATTAAAGGACATCATTAAGTAATTAGTTATTGTAAGAACATTCTAATTTGACTTGATTTTCCCTAACATTATTTCCTTAAAATTATCTCTCTTTTTAAAAAATATGTATTTATTTATTTATTTAAGAGAGAGACAGAGACAGAGAGAGCAGAAGCAGGAGGGGCACAGGAAGAGGAAGAGATAATCCAAAGAAAACTCCATGCTCAGCATGAAGCCTGATGTAGAGCTTGATCACAGGACCTTGAGATCATGACCTGAGCCAAAACCAAAAGTTGGATGGTTAACCAACTGCACCACCCATGGAAACCCTACTTAAGATCATCTTAATGTGAGATTAATTTTCCAAACCCTGTATAGCTAACTTTGCTTACCTGTTTCACCAATTTATTCCATTATAAGTAAAGTCACTTCTGATTAGGGTAATAACAGTCTCTGACTTTGCAGACTTTGATAAATGAATGCATTAGATACACCCCAAGGGTAATGAAATTCCAAAGCTCAGTTTAGATGGCATCAAATGTGCCACAAATTGTTTATTTTCCTAAGTATAATTACTAAGAGAAAAAAAAAATCCCTCATATATCATTATGGTGTTAAATAATGCATATCTTCATTGATTTTTAATAGATAACTTACTTAAAACAACACTGTGGAAGCTTATCTTTTTTGAATCAGCAGATGTTGAGTTTACACAAAACAGAAATAAACCCAGGATTCTATACTTGGAATACCCATCTAATTTTAAGGATAAGACTTTCCAGTAGCAGATGGTATTCCACACAGTCTTATAAAATCGGGAAAAAATGTTTGCTTTGACACTGTAAATTAACAGATTGGTTACAACTATGCACATATGGATTAATACATTTTAAGTCTGTTTCTTATAGAGGTAGAAAACTCCCACTTGGGTCTATATGAGTTTTATTAGGCATATCTTTATAATGCTAAGATTGAAACATCAGTATAAATTCACATGTCTTGCTAAACATTTATTTATATCTTTGGATTGAGCTTAAATTAATTAACAATAAATCTCACCTTTTCTAGGGGGAAATTTATCATTTGGCAATATGTTAATTTTGTATCTTATTCTGATAAGAACATGTATGGTGTCACATTGTGCAGTTATTTTATCACAATTTTGGAAAAACTATATAGAAAAGTCTTTTGACCACAGAATTGCACAGAGTTGGTAAATCAACTACTCAAACATTTTTGTAGCAATTTTAGGTAAAGCCCTCTGTGTAAAGCCTATGTCCCTTCTTACTATACTGTTTATCTCCTTTTTCCATTAGAAAAGAATTTGCTTTCATTAAAAGTGTAAGCAAAAAATTGTATTTTTATTGTCCTGTCACCATTAAAAAGGTTTAGCCTGTTATATTTCAGTTTTCCTTAGATTATCAAAGGTATTTTATAAAAACATACATTCCAATAAAAAATTAGTCCAATAACTAAAGTTTTTATATCCCCAGAAAGAAAGTCATTTTTTCCTAAATTGCAATAATAAGAGTTTTATCATTGCTATGAAGTTTTTCTTTTGTATAAATATATGTTTTATTGAGCTTAAACCTCAACATAGTAGAAATGAGTTCATCTAACACACACTCGCAAACAATGGCCTTTTTCCTATACTCACTTGCAATAACTGTAGTACAATGCATTTAGTACTTTCTTTTCACTCTTACATTCATTTCAGAAAAATTTAAACCACTCAAATATATTCTTTCTTGTATCTTTCTAATTACTTGAGTTTATCACACAAAGTGATTGTGCTACAAAGATCACTATATATATTGCAAATTGTGTTGCAAATTGATTGTCACATTAGGTTCATCTTATGTTACGAACATTCATCCTCCTACTCAGCTAGAACGGTGGTATCTACTCAACCAGAGACTTTGATACCAGCTGACAAGACAAGTGAGGTGGACTTAAAGGTACAGGATGGAGCTGACAAAGCCATAGAGTTCACACATAATTGGGGAAGCCAAGCTAAATGGGTATTATAGATCTGGAATTGATTCCCCTTTGGGGTTTAACTAAAATATTGAGACAGAATTACTCAGAGGACATAAAATACAACCTAGTTTATCTCTTATCTCCCCTTTATATTTAATCAATGGAAAGCTTTCCTCTGCCCAGGGTGAAAAATGAAGGAATTATGACTTCTCTAGTTAATTTTATAGTTAATAGTTTTTATAATTTTATAGTTAATAAACAGTCCCAAACATAGACTCAGTGGTCTGATTGGTTATTTGAGGAAGAAGTTTCATAATCTTTCTCACTCACTTCTAATATTTGCCAAATATACCTTCTGTGACACCTATGTTAGAGTACAGGGACTGAAAAAAGGGAAAGTGGAAAAAAGAAATTTTTTGTTTAATTACTAACCCAAGTACAAAACCAATCCCCCTTTCCTGTCCTCCTGATTTTGGTGTTGGTTTAATCCCAAGTCCGCTAACCTCCCAGGGGAAACAGGTATGTTTCTTTTGCCACCTCTCTTTTATACCATCTTAATCCAAAGGTTATTAATCAAGTGAGCATCAGGCAATTTCCACAATCTGATTGTATTTTTCCTTCCTGCTAATTACCAGTCAGTCATGCAATTCAGAATCCCAGATTCATTATTAGGTCTAGAATATATATTGCTCATCACACTGTGGCTTTTCTTACAATGTTCTATGGTCTAGAACGTCCTTCTGTTTTCTTTTCATCACCTAAAATGTTAGGAGTTTCCTTAGACATTACAGTATAGATCATCTAAACAAATGAGGACTTTGTAAAAAAAAAAAAAAAAAGGGGAGGGGTGATGACATCTCAGTGAAAATTGAGTCTCAATTAAAAATACGCAATTTAATATATATTTATCTTATTTTTATTAATATTTATGCTGCCTATTTCACCAATAAATTGGCTAGTTGAGTAGGAAACTAATGAATTTAGATTAGTTAACAAACCAAGGGAACTTTTAAGTACATTATTGTGCCAATAATCATTTTTAAAAAGTGATATAATGCAGGCAATTTTCACTATTTAAAATTTGCATTTCACACACGCTGGCCAGTTAGCTCAGCTGGTTAAAGCATGCTATATTATGCTATATTATGCTAATAAAATTTGCACTTCATAAAAATTATATAAAGCTTAAAAATATGAGTTAGGAATCAAAAAAGAGTTTAGATATCTTATACCACCAAAATAATATAAAGGATAAGAACAATTTACAACACGGAAAGAAAAATTTAAAAAGTCTACTCAGGAAAGCATAGACATGTATTCATTTGCAAATTCATTTATCCATTTATTTATTATCCACATTGAATTAATATTAAAATCCACTAACACACAATACAAAATAATGCAATAAATATTATTAACTAATACTTATTGAGCACTTTTCGATATTATGGGTACATTTCTTAGTGCTTTACAAACATCATTATATTTAATCTTTATGACTATCTTATTAGCAGTTATTCCAATATTGTATGTAATTGTAAATTAATACAATAGTTAGAAAAATATGCCTAGAGACATTAAACGAGATCCTGAACCTCATACAATTATTTAGGAGCAGATTCAATTATCAAACAAAGGCCCATCTGATTTAAAAGTCTCTGCAACAATCTGCTGGTGCAACCACTCTGGAAAACAGCGTGGAGGTTCCTCAAAAAGTTGAAAATAGAACTACCCTATGACCCAGCAATTGCACTACTGGGTATTTACCCTAAAGATACAAACGTAGTGATCCGAAGGGGCACGTGCACCCGAATGTTTATAGCAGCAATGTCTACAATAGCCAAACTATGGAAAGAGCCTAGATGTCCA
>PISX010009196.1:5310-77312 GCA_004024625.1 Mellivora capensis | reverse complement strand
TTTTCATGGGATACAATTCATCAGTTACCAAACAAAAAAGGTTAAGTCTTTGTCTATGACACAATCAATATTTTTGCTTGACCTGATTGATACCTGAGTGGCAAGTTTGCATCAAAAATCTCATCATTATCATTAAAATCCACGTTTTATAGTTCCAGCTGAACCTGTCTAGTCTTTGGATTCCAAGCAGCTGCTGTTGGACCATGCCTCCTGGACTACTGGACTACCCACCCCAGGCCCAGGAAGGTAAGAAAATTTATTAGCCAGATATGGCTATGTTCCAAGAAAAAAGAGTTTACCTTCTTTCTTTTTTCGTTACTTAAGGTAAAAGCAGCATACCATATTCTATCAGTTTCAGGTGTTTAACATAGTAAATCAACATTTGGATACATTGTGAAATGATCACCACAGTAAGTCTAGTTACCATCTGTCACCATACAAAGTTATTACAATGTTATGGACTATATTGTCCATGGTGTACATTATAGCCCCATGACTTATTTTATAACAGGAAGCTTGCATTCCTTTATACACGTCACCCTCCCCCTGTCATTGCCCCTCCCCTCTTACAATCACCAAATTTTTCTCTTTATCCAGGAATCTGGGTTTTCTTTTGTTTTTTTAGATTCTACGTGTAAGTGAAATCATTTGGTATTTGTCTGCCTCTGACTTATTTTGCTTAGCAGAATACTCTTAGGTCTACCCATGTTATCACAAATGACACGATTTCATTCTTTTTTATGGCTGAATGGTATTCCATTGTGGATATCTATACCACATTCATTCATCCATCAATGGATACTTAGCTTGTTTGCATATCTTGACTGCTATTATTAATACTGCAGTGAACATATGGGTGCATGTATCTTTTCAAATTAGTGTTTTCCTTTTCTTCAGATAAATACCCATGAGTGGTGGGATTACTGGATCATATGGTAGTTCTAGTTTTGATTTTTCTGAGGACCCTCTATACCGTTTTCCATAATGGCTGCACCATTTTGCATTCCCATCAACAGTGCACAAGGGTTCCCTTTTTTCCCCATACCCTCACTAACACCTGTCATTTCTTGTCTCTTTCATTATAGCCATTCTGACAGATGTAAGGTGACCTCAATGCAGGTTTGATTTGCATTTCCCTGTTGATTAGTGAGTTGAGCACCATTTTTGTCTCTGCCGGCCATCTGTGGATCTTCTTTGTAAAATTCTCGATTTAGATCCTTTGCCCATTTTTAATTGATTTTTAATTGAATTGTAGGAGTTCTTAATATACTTTGGATAAACCTTTTATCAGATATATGATTTGTAAATATTTTTTCCCAATCAGCAGGATGCTTTTTCATTTTGTTGATGGCTCCCTTGGATGTACAGAAGCCTTAGTTTGATGTAGTCACAATAGTTCATTTTGCTTTTGTTTCTTTTGCCTTTGGAGTCAGATTCAAAAAACATGGTTAAGACTGCTGTTAAGGATTTTGGTGTATATGTTTTCTTCTAGGAGTTTTATGGTTTCCGGTGTCACATTCAAGTCTGTTAATCCATTTTGAGTTAATTTTTATATATGGTTTAAGGCAGTGGTACAGTTTCATTCTTTTGCATGTAGCTGTCTGGTTTTCACACCACAATTTTCTGAAGAAAATGTCCTTTCCCTATTGTACCTTCTTGCCGCCTTTGTCATAAACTGTTTGATGATATATCTGTGGGTTTATTTCAGAGCTCTTGATTTTGTTCCATTAACCTATGTGTCTGTTTTTATGTCAATACCATACTGTTGGATTATTATAACTCTGTAGTATAGTTTGAAAACAGAGAGCATGATACCTCCAGTCCTGTTCTTTCTCATTTTTTGGATATACTGTGACTCTATTTAAGTTTTAAATTTATTTGTTCTAGTTCTTTGAAAAATGCCATTTGAATTTGGATAGGGATTGCACTGAATCTGTAGATTGCTTTTGGTATTATGGACATTTTAACAATATTAATTCTTCCAATACATAAACATGGAATATCTTTCCACTTATTTTTTTATCTTCTTCAATTTCTTTAGTCAATGTCTTGTAGTTTTCAGTGTACGGGTCTTTCACCTCCTTGGTTACATTTATTCCCAGGTATTTTGGGATGCAATTATAAATGGATTATTTTCTTAATTTATCTAGTAGTTTATTAATGTATTGAAATGCAGCAGATTTCTGTTAATTTTGTATCCTGCAAATTTACTGAATTTGTTTATTAGTTCTAAAAGGTTTTTTTGGTGTTGTTAGGGTTTTCTATACATAGTATCATATTATCTACAAATAGTTGATGGTTTTCCTTCTTCCTTTCCAATTTGGATGCCTCATTTCTTTTTCTTGCCCAATTGCTGTGCCTAGAACTTCTAACACCATGGTGAATAAAAACAGAAAGTGCAGGCTTCCTTGTCTTGTTCCTGACCTTAATGGAAAAGCTTTTGGCTTTTCACCACTGAGTATGATACTGACTGTGGGTTTGTCATTTATGGCCTTTATTAGGTTGAAGTACATTTCCTCTATACCTTTGTTAAGAGTTTTTATCACAGATGGATATTGGAACTTTATCAAATGCTTTTTATGCACGTACTCAGATGGTCACATGATTTTTATCTCTCATTATGTTAATGTGATGTATCACACTGATGGATTTACAGATGGTGAGCCATTCCTGCATTCCTGGAACATATCCTATCTGATCACGGTGTTTAATCCTTTTAATGTATTGCTAAATTTGGTTTGCTAATATCTGTTGAGGATTTTTGCATCTTTGTTCATCAGGTATACTGGCCTTTAATTTTCTTTCTCCATGGTGTCTCTGTCTGGTTTTGTTTGGGTATTAGGATAATGCTGGCCTTCTAAAACAAGACTGGAAGTCTTCCTTCCTCTTCTATATTTTAGAAGAGTTTGAGAAGGACAGATGCTAAATCTTCTTTGAATGTTTGGTAGAATTAGCAGTGAAGCCATCTCATCCAGGACTTTTGTTTGCTGGGAAGTTTTTGACCACTGAATCAATCTCCTTACCAGTAATTCATATTTTTAGATTTTTTATTTCTTCATATCTGATTTTGGAAGATTATAAGTCTCTAGGAATTTACCCATTTCTTCTAAATTTTCCAATTTGTTGGTGTATAATTGTTCATAGTAGTCTCATGATCCTCTGTTTTTCTGTGGTATCCCATTTGAACTTATTTCAGTCTTTATGTTATTTGAGCCCCCCGCCCCCATTTTGGGGGGGTATGGTGGTGGTGAATCTAGCTAAAGGTTTGTTCATTTTGTCAAAGAACCAGCTCTTAGTTTCATTGATCTTTTCTGTAGACTTTTTTTAGTCTCTATTTCATTTATTTCTGTTCTGGTCTCTATTATTTCCTTCCTTCTACTAAATTTTGACATCATTTGCTCTGCTTTTTCTAGTTCCTTTCTGCATAAAGTTAAATTGTTTGTGATTTCTCTTGTTTCTTGAGGCAGGCCTAGATTACTATGAACTTCTTTGCCACATCCCATAGATTTTTTTTTTTTAAGATTTATTTATTTGGGGGGGGGGCAGAGGGACAGAGAGAATCCTGAAGCAGACCCCCTACTGAGCATGGAGCCCAACACAGGGCTTGATCCCAGGACCCCAAGATCATGACCCCAGCTGAAACTGAAAGTCGGGCACTTAACTGAGACACCCACACATCCCACCCCCAATTTTCATATATATATAGATAGATATACATATATCTATATATATATCTGTTCACATTTGCCTTTGGGTATTGTTTGTTTCTCCTTTCATTTCTTTTATGACCCAGTAGTTATTCTGTAACAGGTTGTTTAATCTCAATGTATTTGCAGTTTTACTTTTTTCTTCCTGTAATTAATTTGATTTCAGTCTCCTTGAATTTATTGAGATTTGTTTTGTGGCCCAACATATGATCTATTCTGGAGTACGTTCCATGCACACTTGAGAAGAATGTGTATTCTACTGCTTTTAGACAGAACATGTATACGTCTAGTAAGTTCCATATAGTCTAATGTGTTGTTTAAGGCTGGTGTTTCTGTACTGATTTTCTATTTGGATGATATATCCATTGATATGTGAGTGGGGTATTAAAGTCCTGTACTAGTAATATATTGCTGTCATTTTCTCCTTTTAGTTATGTTAACATTTGCTTTATGTATTTTGATGCTCCAGTGTTGGGTACATATATAAATGTTCTATCTTCTTGTTGGAATAACCCCTTCATTACTATGTAGTTCCCCTTTTTGTTTTCTGTTATAATCTTTGTTTTAAAGCATATTTTATCTGGTAAGAGTATAGCTACAACAGCTTTCTTTTCATTTCAAACTCATGAAGGATCTTTTCCCGTTCTTTCACTTTTAGTCTGTTATGTGTCCTTATTTTTGAAGTCAAACTCTTCTAGACAGTATACAGATTTCATTTTTTGTGTTTAAATCCATTCAGCCACTCAGTGGCTTTCATTGGAGCATTTAGTCCATTGAATTTTAAATTATTGATAGGTATATACTTACTGCAATTTTGTTAGCTGTTTTTTATAGAGTCATTTTTATAGTACCTGTTTCTTCCTTCTTTCCCTTTGATTTAGTGATTTTTTTTTTTTAGTGACATGTTTAGATTCCTTATTTTCTTTTATGCATTTAGTTTAAGTGTTTGTTTTTTGGTTACTGTGATGTTCATGTATGTCATCCTATGCATATAACTATCTATTTTAAGTTGATAACTTAAATTTGAACACATTCCCAACCTCTACATTTTTATTCCCCCATCCATGCTTTGTTTTTTGATGTCACATATTACATCTTTTGATGCATCTCTTACCTAACTATTGTAGTTCTAGTTAATTTTACTACTTTTGTCTTTTAACTTTCACACTAGCTTTGTAAGTAATTAATCCACTACCTTTACTACGTATATACCTTTTCAAATGAGATTTTTTTACTTTCATATGTTTTCTCGTTATTAGTAAGTGCCACTTCTTTTTAGCTTAAAGAAGTCCCTTTAACATTTCTTGTAAAAGCCAACTTAGTAGTGATAAATTCATTTAGCTTGTCTGGAAAACTCTATCTCTCCTTCAATTCTGAATGATAACTTTTCTGAGTAGAGTACTCTTGGTTGGAAGGTTTTTCCATTCAACCCTTTGAATATATTATACCACTTCCTCTGGCCTGCAAAGTTTCTGCTGAGAAATCTGCTGATAGTCTCCTGGAGTTTCCCTTACGTGTAACAATTTGTTTTTCTCTTGCTGCTTTTAAGATTCCCTTTTTATCTTTAACTTTTGACAGTTTGATTATAATGTGTCTTGATGTGGTTCTCTTTTGGTTCGTCTTACTTGGAACTCCCTGGGATTCCCGAACCTGAATGTCTCTTCCCTTCCCTAGGTTAGGAAAATTTTCAGCCCTTATTTCTTCAAGTCACTTTTCTGCCCTTTCCTCTCTCTTGTCTCTCTCTGGGACCTCTATAAAGCAAATATTATTCCACTTATGTCTCACAGGTCTATTAAGTTATCATCTTTTAAAAAATCTTTTCCCAGGACACCTAGGTGACTCAATCAGTTAAGCGTTTGCCTTGGGCTCAGGTCGTGATCCAGGGCAAGTCCCACACTGGGCTCCTCGCTCAGCAGGAGCCTATACTCCCTCTGCCTGCCACTCTCTACTCTCTCTCTGACAAATAAATAAAATCTTAAACATTAAAAAATAAATAAAAAACCTTTTTCCTTTCTGGTGCTCTGTCTGAGAAATTAATTTCATTGCTTTGCCTCCCAGCTCGCTGATCATGTATATCCAATTCAGTTACTGTATTCTTCAGCTCTGTGATTTTTGTTTGCTAGGGGTTTTTTTTGGGGGGGGGGGAGGGGGGTTGGAGAGACAGAGAGAATCTTAAGCATGTAATGTGGAGTATGACACAGGGCTCAGTCTCAAAACCCTGAGATCATGACCTGGGCCAAAAGAGAGTCAGATATTGAATCAGCTAGACCACCCAGGAGCCCCTGTTTGCTACTTTCTCATATACTCTCTCTTTTTTATCAAAGTTTCCACTGTGTTCCTCCATTCTTCTGAGTTCAGTGGGCATCTCTGTGACCATTACTTTGAATTCTTTTTTTATTTTTAAAAGATTTTATTTATTTATTTGACAGAGAGAGATCACAGTAGACAGAGAGGCAGGCAGAGAGAGAGAGAGGGAAGCAGGCTCCCTGCTGAGCAGAGAGCCTGATGCAGGACTCGATCCCAGGAACCTGAGATCATGACCTGAGCTGAAGGCAGCAGCTTAACCCACTGAGCCACCCAGGCGCCCTACTTTGAATTCTTTATCAGATAGATGACTTAACTCTGTATCATTAGGGTCTTTTTCTGAGGTTTTATCTTATTCTTTGATTTGAGACATATTTCTCTTTCCTCACTTTGCTGGATGCTCTGTGTTTGTTTCTATGTATTAGGCTGAACAGCTACCTCTCTCAGGCTTGAAGGTGTGGTCTTGCATAGGTAATAAACCTTCTCATTCAACATTGCCTTAGCTCTTGCTGTCTCTCAAACCTTTGTGATTTTCTAAACTGCCTGATTTATTCTTGATGTGTCCCCATTGTTGAGGGTGTGCAAAACCTATCACTGCTCCAAGGGGAGGAATCTCATTTAGCACCTAATTTCAGGCTGACTGGGAGACAGACCACTAGGAAGGAGCTTTTAGAGTATGCATATATGTATAGTGTTATGGGGCTGCAATTTTAAACCCTTCTGGCTTCTAGACCAGAAGATCTGGAAGTGACAGATGCAAAAATCAAGGCTCTAGAAAAATGTGTAAGTGCCTTTTTGGGAGGCCTTTTTGAGTTGTAGTGAGGCCATGGGGGTTTAAAAGAATGTGTCTCCCTGCTTACATTCCCTGAAAGCACCTCCCTAGCCTCTAGATGCATGGGAAACCTGAAGCCTTCTTTTTTTTTTTTTTTTAAAGATTTTATTTATTTATTTATTTGTCAGAGAGAGAGAGAGAGAGCCAGAGAGCGAGCACAGGCAGACAGAGTGGCAGGCAGAGGCAGAGGGAGAAACAGGCTCCCTGCCGAGCAAGGAGCCCGATGTGGGACTCGATCCCAGGACGCTGGGATCATGACCTGAGCCGAAGGCAGCCGCTTAACCAACTGAGCCACCCAGGCGTCCCTGAAGCCTTCTTCTTAGGCTGAGGCTCCATTCTAAGTAAAGAGGGCTTTTTCATAGGAAGACCGGGGTTGTGTTTAAGTCCACCATCTGTGCAGTGCCCAGGCAGCTGTTGTAGTCTCCCCAAAACTGTCTGGTTATTATATTCTTGTGGAGCTCAGGACTACCTGCTCCTTTGGCCACCAGGCCAGGAGATCAAAGGGCATCCTCTGTGTGGACTGCATGTGCTCACTGGCTTCATGTAGGCAGCTGGAGGTGCGGCACACTCACCAGCTTCAGAAAGGCAGCAGCAAAATGTATTGACTGTAAGCATTTGTAGACCAAGAATATAGTGGGAGAGTGCCCTTGGCTTTGGGCTGGGAGTCAGATAATGCCATAATTACTCATGTTTGCCTGCCCCAGCCAGGGAGTGGGGGAGTACTACACTGCATTCTCTAGCTTCAGCAAAGCAGCAGGATAGTGCTACAACTGCTCACCCCCCACCCCTGTCTTAGCAAGGCAGTGGGAGGGTGCCAAAACAGAGCTCGCCTACCTGTGCCAGCAGGGTAGTCTGAGAGTGCAAAAATAGTGTCCACTAGTGCCTCCATCTCCAGAGAGAGTTTCAACTGTCCCCTCCCCTTCGAGCAGATACTTTTAGATTAGAAACTGAATCTCCTTCCTATTTAGGCACTTTTCAAACTGCTCTTTTTTGCTGCATCTCAGAGTGAATAAGACCACATGCCAGCCATTTCAAAGGGGAATCTCAGTTTCCTCCGGCACCCTGGGTCTCTTGAACCTACCTGTCTTGATGTGGTTATTTTATCTCTTTTTCTGGAGAAGCAGTTCATCTAGTTTTCAGATCTTTTTCAGAGGGAAATGGCCCATATATAGCTGTAGATTTGGTGTGTCCATGGAAAGAGGTGAGTCCAGCATCTTCCTACACCACTATCTTGTAGAAGTCTGACCCTACCTTCCTTCTTCAGATCCTTTATGAGTAAAATCCTTAGATTATGAAGTAAAGTACGTGGGACCTCTCACAGTATCACTTGCCATGTCTTGTCCCAAGTGCAAAGTGTATGATACAATCTAATAACATGGTTTACTCATGAACAAGTGCCCTGGGATAGACTCCAAGGTAGCACAGCTTTTCAATACCTTCTGTAATTCTCCTTCTTAGAAAAAGCACGGATGCACAGGAAGCATGAGTTGATCATTTTGGAAATCACAGGCAGATCTTCTTGCTCCCCATTATTTATAGCCGAGTATCCAAGTGTTGTGGTTACATCTTATTTCTTACTCTACCCCTTTCACTGAACTGTGGCACCCTTACCTAATTAATCTTCCCAACTAGGTTTTTTTCTGGAAAAGGTTTTGTCAATACCATAGTGGTTTTCACTTGACATGATTTCTCTCTCAATAAGGTCTAATTGGTGGTATGGTACAAAAAACACGGGGTTTGGCATTAGTGAAAAGTAGATTCAAATTCTGCCTCTGCCATATCCACATGTGTAAGATGAGAACAAAAGCTAACACACACATTGTATGGATTTTAAAAAGGTTATCAAGGGGCACCGGGGTGGCTCAGTCGGTTAAGTGTATGCCTTTGGCTCGGGCCATGATCTCAGGGTCCTGGGATCAAGCCCCATGTCAGGCTCTGCACTCAGCATGGAGTCCACTTGCCCCTTTCCCTCTGCTCCTCTCTCTCTACTTGTGTTTTGTCTCTCTCTTTCTATCTTTAATAAATAATTTTTTAAAAAAAGGTATTGAGTGACAGTGTCCAGCCACTCTTAGCAAGAACAGAGTTTGATAAGCCTTCTTCCTTCATTCCTGGCAAACCAGTTTGATAAATTTGTGGCAGGATTCACTTATAAGATCTCTCTTCATTCTCAGTAAGGACAACAATAGAATTAGCTATGTTTGCCATCAGTTCCTTTTTTTCAAATTGTTTCCTCTGATCAAGTATGGCTTGCCCTTCCTACTTTGCCCCCCACCCCATCCTATTCATGCTTTTATTTCTTCTAAGCTCAGCCCAAATTCTAATTTTGTACCATTTGTACCATCTAACACAGTGTTTATATACAGGAGTACCTACCACATAAATATTTGCGAATGTTACTGAACACTAAGGTAATCAAAAAATATTTTAAAGAATTAAACCTGTTTAGAAGGAAATGTTTGTAGGTACTCAAAGTGATACAGCAGTTTATCACATGTTAAAAAAATAAACACATAAAAGAGCCACAGAATAAAGCAGCTGTCAAGAATTTAATTTTTTAAAAAAGTACTGTAATTCTAAACACTGAGGTCCCAAACCAGGGTACTCTAATAATTTATTTATTAATTTAAAATAACATCTTCCATGCTCACTGATTGGAAGAACCAATATCATTACAACATCCATACTAACCAAAGCAATCTACAGAGTCAATGCAAACCATATTAAAATACCAACAGCATTTTTTCACAGAACTAGAACAAATAACACTAAAATTTATATGGAACTATAAAAGACCCCAAATAGCCAAACTGATCTTGAAAACAAAGAAAAAAACTGTAGGTGTCACAATTCTAACTTTCAAGATATACTACAAAGCTGTAGTAATCAGAACAGTATGGAGTAACACAAAAACAGATATATAGATCAATGGAACAGAATACAAAGGAGACAAGAATATACAATGGGAAAATTCTCTTCAACAAATGGTGTTGGGAAAACTTGACTGCTACAGGCAAAAACAAACAAATCAACAACAACAACAAAACCTGAAGAAACTACCACTTCCTTACACCATACACAAAAATAAACTCAAAATGAATTAAGAACCTAAATCTGAGACCTGAAACCATAAAATTCCTAGAAGAAAACATGGGTAGTAGTTTCTTTTACATTAACCAAAGAAACATTTTTCCAGGTATGTCTCTTCTGGCAAAATTAAACTACCGGGACTACACCAAAGCAAAAAGCTTTTGCACAGGAAGGAAACCATTAACAAAACAAAAAGGCAATCTACCAAATGGGAAAAGATATTTGCAAATGATATATCTGATAAGGGGTTAGTATCTAAAATATGTAAAGAACTCATACAACTCAATACCAAAAAGAACCAAATAATCCAATTTAAAAAATGACTATAGGACCTGAACAGACATTTCTCCAAAGAGGGTATCCAGATGTCCAACAGACTAACATCAGAGAAATATAAATCAAAACCAGGATGCTCTATCGCCTCATACCTGTCAGAATGGCTAAAATCAAAAACATAAGAAACAAGTGTTGATGAGGATATGGAGAAAAAGGAATCCTTGTGTACTATTGGTAGGAATGCAAACTGGCACAGCTCCTGTGGGAAACAGTATGGAGGTACCTCAAAAAATTAAAGACAGAATTACCATATGATCCAGTAACTCTATTACTGGGTACTTATCAAAAGAAAATGAAAACACTAATTCAAAAAGATAATTGCACCCCTATGTTTATTGCAGCATTATTTACAAGAGCCAATATATGGAAGCAGCCCAAGTACCCATCAACAGATGAATGGCTGTAGAAGATGTGATATATACCACCATTGTCCACCACAATGGAATACTACTCAGTCATAAAAAAAGAATGACATCTTGCCATCTGCGACAACATGGATGGATCTATAGGATATAATGCTATTATAAGCAAAATAAGTCAGAGAAAGACAAATACCATATGATTTCACTCCTATCTAAAACTTAAGAAACAAGTGAACAAAGAGTAAAAGAGAAACATAAAAAAGCAGACTCTTAAATATAGAGAACAAACTGGTGGTTGCCAGAGGGGAGGTGGGTAGGAGGAACGCGTGAAATAGGTGAAGAGGATTAAGAGTACACTTAACTTGATGAGTGCTAATGTATAGAACTGTTGTATCATTATACTTGAAACTAATATAACACTGTATGGTAATTATACTTGAATCAAAAAATGGTTAAATAAATATGTAACATAACATCACATCCAAGGATTTCATACATTTTCTCTCATAAATAAGAAAGGCAAGAAAACTTCGTTTTTCTCTGTATCACCAATTCTGAATATTTCTCCCCATCCCAATGCCCCCACATCTCTATCCTCTCTATCTTCAGAATTCAAAGGCAAAGTTTGTTGTCCCCAAATACATTAGTAAATGCTTTCCCATCTTCCCCTAATAGAAGGATCTTCGACTTTATCTGGGGGAACATCTCATTGTGCAGTCACCTTTAGTGACCTAAAGTAGCCTCGCAGGAGTGATTTTTCTTTGTGGACCTTGATGCTGCCTTGAAAGTTTACAGTCATAAATTATTACCTACTGAGGAAAATTTCTCAAACTTGATGAAATAATTACCTAGACACCAAAAGAAAACCACCCTCCAACCTATGCCATTGCATTATCTTGCCTCATGATTCACAGGAAGCACAGCCTACATTTTGAGTAATTTACAGACAGTATAACCTGGAATTACAAAATATAGCTAGGAGATTCAAAAAGAAGTGATCATTGGACTATAGGACACCATTTGTTATTTGGTGGCACCTTCTGGGAAAGCCTGATATTACAACTCAGCTCTGTTAAACACAAATGCTTGCAAAAGCAAGAGAGAGAATTCTGGGAGCAGGGAAACAGTGCTGCTGATGTAATAATGTGAACTCCACAGCAGGGAGAGTCTGCCGTACTTGCAGCAAGCCTGTGTGAGAAGTCAGAGATTCCTGGACATTTCAAAGTTCCTCCCTCATTTCGGGATGTGTGCCAAACCCAGCTCAAAGGACAGCCTGTCACTTCCTGAGGACTGTTGGTAAAAGCCCAAATCAACAGGTAGGTCAGAGAACCATGACTCATAAATGGAACAAGACCATGACATCAAAGGCTTTCACAGCAGTGAGGCCAAATTCATGGAGCCCATCTCTGCAAATGCATTATGAATTCATGGGAAAATCAGATTTGCTTCATTCCAAAATTCCTCTTGAGTGAACATGCTAACAAGTGGGATCAAATTCTGGATCCACCAGCTGGCAACTCTGGGTAAGTTTCTAAACCTTTGGGCCTCAGTTTCCCTATCTATAAAATGGGGATAATAGGACCTATTTCATAAAGTTGTTTGGAGGGTTAAGTGAGTTAAAATGAGTCAAGTGCTTAGACTGGTGACTGGCACACAGAAAGCACTCAAGGCATGTTCAACTACAGGCATATGATGTCTCTCTATGGTATGGGAATGAAGGTCATGCAAAGACCATGTTGAATCACATCTTTGACAAGATGTGACAATCACATCATGACAGATGAGACAATTAGGTAAAAATCATGGGCCCTGGAGTAAGAAGGGTAGTGCAATGAATAGGCAATGGAGCTCTCTTGAAGGAAGCTCATGGACTTTATTGAGAGATTCAATTCAATACAAGTAAGTAAAAATGCGGAGTGTTGGCAATTACTGATGGTAACCAACTCTGCAATGATAGAACCTCCCGTCTGTCCATGGCCCTCAGCTACTGAAAGGCTTCTAAGGAATTATTTAATTTAAAAACTGAGAAACAATTGAGGCTGAGTATAGTACCCGAACAAGAAAGAGAGGAAGCCCCTAACTCTGTCTTAAAGTAAAAATCTGCCTTGCAACTGCTCCAAATTCCTTTTTTGGACTAAGTTAGGAATGTGGCTGAAAAAACCAACAGTTGATTGTCTGGGCCATCCCCTCCCCTCTGCCCATCACATCTTACACAGAATCTACCCGAGAAAGAACTGCAACCCTTCAGATTCGTTTACCTCCGGTTATGAAATGCCGAGAACAGGAGTCCAAAATGAGAGTCGCCCCCCCCCACCCCCCACTCCCTCACCAGGCAGGGCAGCCCTTTAATGAATGGCCTCTCCAGCTGCTCGCTCACCATACTTGCAGACTTTACAGCTCTTGCATGTGCTGGAATTACAAGTCATTAAAGAGCCACTTTGAAAACACAATAAAGACCTTCTCTGACTGCCACAACCTTCCATCCCATAAAAACCTCGGGCCAAGGCTTCAACAGCAGGACGTTTACTGCCAGCTCCCGAACGGTTTAAGCAGGGCAAGGAACAGGGTGGGATGGGAGGAAATGAGGCACAACAAAAGAAGGGAAGTTTCTCTTTCCTTCTTTTTTTCTTTTCAAAAGAAACTTAGGCTAAGGTGGTTTGCAGCCTTTATCCTGTAGCTGAACCACCACCCAACCCTTGGTAAAAGGCATCTGAGATTTCATCCTTTTTCCTCAGGAAGATTTTAGCCAAGAAAGCACTCTGCTGAGCCCAAGTGTGGAAAGACAGGATTACAATCTCATGCCTCACACTGCAGGCTGAAGTATGTAATATTGTACCAAATGTAATCTGCCCATTTTCAAGGAGAAAGACAATTAAAACTTTTAACGTCTGTGCTTTTAAATTACAATTAAATCTCTATTAAAGCAAGGCAAAAAGCAAAGGCAATGATAAGGAAATTACTACCATAACCAAATCTGATTATAAACAGTTATTTCAATTTTATTTTATTCTTTTTCCTCTCCTCTGCTATCAATACCAAACTTCCTCATATCACAAAACAAAATCAACTCCACAGACTTCTCTTCAGAAGCTGAATTATATGAAAAAAAAACAAAACCTAGGAAATTATGGGAAGGGCGACAGATAATTTGGGTTCTTTTTAATTGTCGATTAAAGTTGGAACAGGTGACTACAAACTCCAATTATAAACTTTTAGTTGACGCTGATATGATCCTCGCCCTTCCAACTGCATTAGTCACTTTCCATAAATGACTACAATGACCCCAAAACGGTAATTTCCTAAACTAAGAAAAGCTTTACTCCAACGGGATTACCTAGGTTCTTGAAGGTAAAATATTCTTAATGCTAACATTTATGGACATAGTGAAAACATGCTCTTATCATGATTTCCGTATTTGCTAAATGCTCACCCAACTATAAACCAGTCCTTCTGCCTCCCTATCCACCCACCTTGTAACTCTTGAATTCTGTAGGGGAAAAAAAAGAAATCACTGATGGGCTTTCATGTGATAATATTAAATTTCTTTAGAAAAGAAAAAATACTTCAGGAATTGCAAAATGTATTTAAAAATGATTCTGTGTAACATTAATAATCACCCAAAGGTAAGTCATTTCTTCAGATGTCTTCCTTTAATAGGAACAGGAATAAAGAAACAATCAAGTGCCTCCCTAATGCAGTGCTAGCTATGTTCTTGTCTTTTATCTATTTTAATTTAAAAGCTAAAAAGATCCTGGGAAACTTTGGATTAACTTTTGATTTAAAACTTAGACTCTTCATCCTGTGTTTTTCCCGTTACCATGCAACAAATGCATATCAAGGCCATATGCCTCAAGACAAAATTCAGAGCAATAGGACATAGATGCCAAGTACTTTTTCCCCTGAAAAACATATAACCCACACCCTTGAAAAAGGACTCTAGAATTCTACAGTATTTTTGAAGAGCAAAAAATCTCTTCCAAAGCTATAGGTTATAAAGATTTCCAGAAGCCACATCATACATAATCATAGTTAACTAGTATTTTTTGGTTAACGTGCTACATACTTTACCCAGACTGACAATTTTCATAATAATACTACGTAATAAAGACGATTATGATCTCCATCTTACAAAAGAATTAACTAAGAAATACAGAAGGTTAAAAACGTTTGCCTAAGATCCCTGAAGAGCTGGGGTTCAAAACATAGCCTGTCCAACACACAGTATAAACTCCTAATTATTCGATTACTTGACTACCTACCTACCTGCCTAAGCACTTAATAATTGAGCCCTCAAAAAAAACATGTAGGCATGGATGTACTTCTACTTTTCTATGCAAAGTACATAAAAATCTTAACCAAAAAGAATCTTATGAATCGCAATCCGAGCTTCCAAATCCATCATAACACTGATTTTGTTCCCATATAAAACCTGAATCTACCTTAATTATGGGAAAAGTTCTTTAAAAAGTTCTTCCTTTTAATTATAACTAGCATATACTGAGGTAAGATGTGTACTTCACAGGTTTACCAGGTAAATAAGCTCTTCTCCCAATTCTTCACTCTTCCAATTTCTTTTTGTCTCTTTCTTCTGTTTCAAAGTCCATGATCTCTGCCTGCTGTGTCTAAAATTACCCCCACTACCCCATCTGCCATAAATGGACACAAGTCTGGCTCATATTCAAATAACAAAGCTGGAAAGCCTGTTAGTCTTTATCCCGTAAAGACTTACGGTCATCTTACCACACTTGCTCAGATGCAGACACACTCACCCAGGACATCATGAAGTTGGACCCCTGAAGTTGGGCCTGTCTCAAGCTATCAAATCTGTTACTGGCCAAGGGAGGATCTGGGCTCCTCGTGGCTCTTCATTGCAGTGGCCTCCCTTTCCTTCTGTCTTTCCCATAGGAGAGACGCCAAGTAGGAAGAAAGCCAAACAAAGGTGATTTCTACTACTGGATAAAGGGAATTTCAGCCTCTTTTTATCTCCCTTGCTCACAGAAAGGTGTTTTGGGCACTGGCTTATTTGGAAACACTTTGTCAATTCTCTTTGTCTTCACCACCTACACACAGAGAATTAAACCAACAACAAGAAGAAAAGCACTACTACCAGAAAACTGATAAAGAAAGTGTATCTGTTGGGTTTTATACCCAAATAATGTCCAAAAGTCTTTAGTGGCTTTCTCTGTACTGATGTGCAGAACCCATTATAAAAACTCCTGTAGCAATCATCAGATATGTGGCTCATGAATTGTTTTTGAAACCTTTCTACCTATTGCAAGGAATTTCAATTCTAACTCTTCACTCCCAAAGGTTTTTTAAGATATTGTTTTGGGGGTATCTGGGTGGCTCAGTGGGTTAAAGCCTCTGCCTTCGGCTTGGGTCCTGGTTCCAGGGTCCTGGGATCAAGCCCTGCATCCGGCTCTCTGCTCTGCGGGGAGCCTGCTTCCTCCTCTCTCTCTCTGCCTGCCTCTCTGCCTACTTGTGATCTCTGTCTGTCAAATAAATAAATAAAATCTTTATTAAAAAAAAAGATACTGCTTTGGATAAACATACTAAGTTGAACATGAAGTTTATGAAAAGCCTTATCTTATAAATCATATATAAAAGGGAGGGAGCAAGAGATAAAAACAAGAATATACAGAGTTATCTAAAGAGAATGATTATTTGGGATAATTTCATGTAGGAAGAGCTTTGCTTTATGAATGTCATTTGATCTTCTCATAAATTAGCAAACATTCAAGAAAGATGCCTTTCAGAATTTGACCATGACCTACAATAAGGAATATACACATCCCATGAAATAAAATTTTTAAAAACCATTACTTACCCATGATAATTACAATGCATTCTGATTTTTTTTAATACTGCTGATGACATGCTAAATTGGTTTCATGGCTCACTGGTGAATCGCAAGCCACTATTTGAAAACCTCTCCTCTACAAGAATCACAATATGTCAGAATACAGAAAGACAAAGTTGCTAAACCTGACAATCTTGATGGACTAATCACACCCCGAGATGCTCAGTGAATATTTTAGTGTGATCTGAACTAAAAGTCAAACACACACAAAAAATTTCCAAATAACATCTGCATTAAGAACAAGTTTTGTATTAAGAAGAGCTTAAGTAAAAAGCACAGAAGGAAAAATAGATGTTTGAGATACTGAACAAACCCATCAGTTCCCATCTTCATTCAATGAACTATTACTATAAAATATGTACCAAACACTGGAACAAATTACCCCAATATCTTGTATTTTATATGCTACCTACTCCCAATCTGATTTTTTTTTTAATATTTCAAGGTTAGGGGGCCACCTGGGTGGCTCAGTTGGTTGGGCATCTACCTTCAGCTCAGGTCATGATCTCCAAGTCCTGAGATTGAGCTGGCTTCGGGCTCCCTGCTGTGGGGAAGCCTGCTTCTCCCTCTGCCCCTGGCCCTACTCATGCATGCACACTCACTCCCACTTTCTCTCCCAAATAAATAAATAAATAAATACTCTTTTAAACAAATTTTCAAGATTAGGGATGCCTAAGTCAGTTAGGTGACCGACTCTTGATTTCGGCTCAGGTCATGATTTCAAGGTTGTGGGATGGAGCCCCACATCAGGCTCCACATTGAACATGGAGTCTGCCTGAGAGTCTCACTCCCTACCCCTCTGCTCCCCAACTCCCTGCTTGCTCATGCTCTAAAATAAATAAAAATAAAATCTTAAATTTTTTTTTTTTCAAGATTAGCTGTAGAGGGTTGCAGAGAAGGAAGTAGTCTCTTGCCAACTGGGATCAGTATCGACGCCAAGTCCCAACCCTGGCTGCCCTTCTCTCCAGCACAAATACAGGGGAGAGAATCTGCTACAAAGTTCCCCCACCTCTGCCAGCATTTGAATTAGGAACATGTATATGGTGAACCCATGGAACAGAAAGAAATATTCTCAAACTGCTAGTAAGTTTTAGCTAGACACCTTCCTTGATCATCATTTAGAAATACTGGCAAGCCAAAGTAAGGAGATTATTTGGACTGATCATGACTAATAAGTAACTAAAGGTGGCAAAAGTATTTAACAAAGTGAACGTGATTTCATAGTAAATAATGTTCTTTCTCCAGAAATGGAATGTAATACCTTTCAAATTACTAATACTTCTGTTGCTAGAAGCATAAGATTTCTTACACCAGTGGGAAATTAGAACAAATAATGTGAAAATCCCTTTCAACTCAGAGAAACTGTAATTATTAGTTTAAATCTCAACATTAGATAACATTTTAGAGGGATGTTAGATGGTCAGTCTTGTAGGCATCCACAAACGATAATCCTACCGCAAAAACGTAATGAAGATCCCACTCCCCGCCCTCTCCCAAATCAATGGCTAGTCAATGAAAACAAAATTAAATGTTTCAATTTCAAAATACCACCACCTGGTTTCACGAGTACATATGTAAGTTGAAATCTAGCAAATTATTCATTTTAAATCAATAAGATACATTGTGATCTCGATTAAACTAAAACTGAAAAAACACTATTACCAGCCTATAAACAAATTATTTCATTGCACCAATCAAAAAGATCAACATTAGAGCTGCACCCCAATATTTCCTAACTTTCTCTTTTAAATTCATTTTCTCATATATTCAAGTTTTATTGCATTCTTCTCACTTTCCTAAACCAGCAATCACCGAAAAGCACAGTAACTAAGCTCTAATGAGCATCTCAGTTTTTCTACTGCACTTCAAATGGCCCATTATTATACTATGGAATGTATCTCTCCTTTAACAATTTAAATCACTGCCCAAATGTGTTCAGATCTTTAACGATTTCATTTCCTTCTTTCCATTAGTTAAGGAAATTCATTTCTAAGCACTTCCATGCTACCATTTTATGATTCAGCTATCATTTTCTTCCCTGGCTCCTTATCCTGCAGCCACGTGAAACAGACTCTGAAGACTAACAAGGGAACGGAGGGAAACCAACAAGGCTACTCACATCAGATTTGGAGGACATGTTCTCCTCCACGTCGGAATCGTTGGGATCCACGATATCGTCAAATGGCGGTAACGTTGATTTCTTCTTCTCGGAGGTCTCACTTTCAATTTTGACCTTTCCCATCTTGACGTGAGATTTATCTTTTATCTGTTTTTTGTCAGCAGAACACGTGAGAATCAGTGGTGGCGCACTAGAAAAACTCTTAAATAAAGCCTCTGAGCTACTCTTTTTCCTTTTTTTGGCGGAGAGTTCTTCGGAATCTGAAATGGGGGGCCTTTTACTAGGAGCCTTCTTGTCTTGCTGTCCACTGGTGATGGTGAGTAAGTTACTGTCCGGTTTTGGCTCTTTCGACATGGGTTTCGGTTCCTTGAAGGCCATCTTAGGAACAATTTTTTCTTCTTTCAGTGGTTTGTTTTCTTTGGGTTTCTTAGAGGATTCTTTGGAAGATTTGTTGTGATCCCTGGAAGGTTCTTTGAAGGCACTTTTATGTTCTCTGGAGTCTTTAGAAGGTTTGTCCTTGTGCTCCTTCATTAATTTGTGAGGCTTTGAAAAACTGGTGCTGCTGCTGCTGCTGCTGCTGCTGCTGCTGCTGCAGCTGCTGCTGCTGCTGCTGCTGCTGCTGCTGCTGCTGCAGCTGCTGCTGCTGCTGCTGCTGCTGCTGCTGCTGCTGGTGTGGATGCTCCTGTTGGGGTCCTGCAGAAACGGGACAACAAGATGCGACTCAGAGCTGTGGAGCGAGTGGGAGGCACGAGCCAGCATCCCGCCTGCACGAGAAGGCTCTTTGCCAACCAGAGCCTCGATCTAGCAGGTGTGGACAGGGTGTGTGAGGAGCACCATGAGCAAGAGGCACAAGGGTCAAGGAATTCGGGGAGCCAGCTGTCTGCTTCATCACAAGCGTGGCGCTCTATGCATCTCAGGTCAACAGATGCTCATGGAGGGTCTGTTCTGGGAGATACACAGAAGGCTAACACACGGCCCCTACTCTTATTAAATAGGATGCAGCTGGGAGTCGTGCTGGTTCCAAGAGCCACCGATAACGTGACAGGACAACAAAACCAAGGGGGTCCTTGATTCCATTGGGGGCATTGGACAAGATGAATTCAGAAATGTGGGGAGAATTCAAGCCCAAACTAGATACTCAAGAATAAGGAGGTAATTACCAGGAAGAGAGGAATGAGAAAGTACTTGGAGACCAGGGACTACAGTGTACCATAACAATGAGGGATCAAAGTACAGAGTATACTTGGGGAGCAGTGTTCAGCTCCAGCAAAGATTGAGAAGGAGGCAGAAAAATAGCCAAGGGTCACAGACAATATTAAATTTTAAATGGCTTCTTAATATATAAAGAGTCACAAGACTCAAGAAAGAAAATAATTCTCAATTTGAGATAAAAGGCAATTATTTTTTGCCATCCAAATTTCAACAGTTAAGGAATATGTCTCCCAACTACAAGCAAAGAAAAAAAAATTAACAGAAGAAAGATTTTATCTGATAGTTATTAAATGGACTGCAAAGTCCTTAGTAATCATTGTTGTGTAATAATAAAGAGTTCATCACTGCCTATTCCATTCTAAATGTGTTACCTACTTTTCACTTTTCCTGCATAGAACCTTTCTATTTAGGAACAAAATTTAAATCCATACTTAACATATTTGTGAACCTCTACCATTAATAATAAGAGTAAGAAACAGAAGTAGATCCTTGACGTGCAAAAATTCACATCAAAAGAAAAGCTCTTTCTTGCTTACTTTGACTTCCTAATGGAACCAACGATGACTAAATGTCCAAATTTTCAATCAGAATTTACATCTCCATGGTTTCCTTATTACACTATACCTCTAACTCACCCACTTAAAATCAGTGACATGTAACCCAATCTTGTATCCTTTCAATATCTAGCATGATATAGAAAAGATACTGGGCAGAGGTTATGCTTTTTCCTAAAATGAACAACATTTTTAGGGTCCATGCCAAAAAAATATATATATATCAATAAACATCAGAAAATAATACCCTATATGAAGGAAAAAATCAACAAAACTAAAAGGCAATCTACAGAATGGGAGAAGATATTTGCAAATGACATATCTGATAAAGGAGTAGTATACAAAATATATAAAGAACTTCTAAAACTCAACACCAAAAAACAATTAATCCGGTTAAAAAATGGTCAGAAGACATGAATAGACAGACATATAGATGGCCCACAGACACATGAAAGGATGCTCAACATCACTCATCATCAAAGAAATACAAATCAAAACTACAATGAGGTATCACCTCATACCTGTTAGAATGGCTAAAATCAGAAACACAAGAAAATGACAAGTGTTGGCAAGGATATGGAATAAAAGGAACATCTTGCTCTGTTGGTGGGAATACTGTGGAAAACAATATGGGGGTTCCTCAAGAAGTCAAAATTGCATTATTAGGTATATATCCAAAGTACACAAAAATACTAATTTGGGGGCACCTGTGTGGCTCAGTGGGTTAAGCCTCTGCCTTCGGTTCAGGTCATGATCTCAGGTCCTGGGATTGAGCCCCGCATCGGGCTCTCTGCTCAGCAGGGAACCTGCTTCCCCCCTCCCTCTGCCTGCCTCTCTGCCTACTTGTGATCTCTGTCAAATAAATAAATAAAATCTTTTTAAAATAATACTAATTTGAAGGGATACATGCCCCTTTATGTTTATAGCAGCATTACTGACAATAGTCAAATTATGGAAAAAGCCCCAATGTCCATCAACTGATGAATGGATACAGAAGCTATGGTATAATACACACACACAGAGACACACACGCACGTGCACACATATACAGAGACACACACACACTGGAATATTATTCAGCCATAAAAAGAGAATGAAATCTTGTCAATCTTGTCATTTGCAACAACGTGGATGCATAATACTAGAGTATTATGCTAACCGAAACAAGTCAGTCAGAGAAAGATACTATATGATTTCACCCACGTGTGGAAAATTTTTTTTTTAAGTAGCCCAGTCTCGTGACTCTGAGATCAAGATCTAAGCTGAGATCAAGAGTAGGATGCTTAACCAATGAGCCACCCAGGCACTCCTATATATGGAATTTAAGAAACAAATGAACACGGGGGTGGGGGAGGAGGAAAAACCAAGAAACAAGACTCTTAACTACAGAGAATAAACAGATGTTTGGGAGGGAGGGGAATGGGTGAAACAGGTGATGGGGATTAAGGAGTACACTTGTGATAAGCACCACTTGTATGCAAGTGAGGAATCACTCAATTCTATACCAGAAACTAACATCACATTGTATGTTAACTAACTGGCATTTAAATAAAAACTTGAAGAAGAAAAAAAAAGGTACTACTCAATGAAAAATTATTGTTCTATGTTAGTGGGACTATGTATTTTTTCTTCTCCCAATTTTTTTTTCTCATTTGCTCAACAACAGCAACAAAATGACAAATACCAATTATTCCATTTATTTTTCTCAAGTGAGCGTTTGGTTTCAAACTTCTAAAATGGATAAATTTACTATACAATGATACACTTTTATGCACCAAACTAGATAATTCCTTACAAAACATCTCAATTGAAATTTAAAAGCAGAATGCTAAAGATAATATTCATACTGAAACTACATTATTTTATAAATTCTATTACAAGACATTTCCTGGCATGTTAAGCAATACTATGAATAATTAAAATAAAATATAATGGACAACTAAATTAAGGAAGAACATTTGAAATCTAATATCCTTCAGGTTTTTTTTTAATTCGTTTGTTGACTCACTGAATTTCGATAATTTGCAATCAGTAGTTTAATTATGGCTCTAGAACACCCAAGCATTGCTGCTTAATATTCAACCTTCATGGAGTATTACACATTATTTTTTTAAACGTGACTCTTAAAAATACAGATTTTTTACCTACCAACATGTTTTCTAATATTAAGCATTAAAAAATAGTAAATTTCAGTACCAAAAAAACCCCAAAGGAAACAAAAAAAAAAAACTTCTACAGAGGTCCTTCCATGACTTTTAAAACCCTTTCATAGGACAAACAAGAATTCTTAATGCAAAGTCCATAGTGTTATATGACACAGACTTTTGTGTCACAGAAAGTTTAAATTCTTGGGACACCTGGGTGGCTCAGTGGGTTAAGCCTCTGCCTTCAGCTCAGGTCATGATCCCAGGGTCCTGGGATCGAGCCCCGCATCAGGCTCTCTGCTCAGCAGGGACCTGCTTCTTCCTCTCTCTCTGCCTGCCTCTCTGCCTACTTGTGATCTCTCTGTCAAATAAATAGATAAAATCTTAAAAACAAAAACAAAAAAACAAAGTCTAAATTCTTGTCTTAATTACATACATATGATGTTAAGTATAGAAATCCAGAAATTTTATAACTTTTTATTCCCACATTGGTCTAGGTATTTAATGCCCACTGTCAGCTTTTCACCAACCCAAAAAATCTTCTTAAAAGCAAGCCACCCAGCTATTCTCGCACCTGTCCCTTTACCAAAAAGTTTTCTTTAACTTAAGACAACTGAGAAGTAAAAAGAAAACCCTATTCCGTAAAAACACCCCAAATAAATAAAAATTTCAGGAATAATGAAAAGGTAGAAGAATGGTCCCTAGTATACTGGACAACATTTTCACTGTCCTGGGCCTTGTGATAAATGGCAAAGTTCAGATGTACTGTCCCCTGACTCCACAGTCATACATGCAATGACCATACAACAGAGACTTCGATGAAAAGTCAGGAATTAAACTCAGAGTAAAAGCTTTTACTAATTCTCAGCCTAGCTATCCCATATATATTGGAGATCAGGTCACTGGCTTTTTAAAATTTTTATTAAACTATTAATGTCAAGGGTGCCTGGGTGGCTCAGTGGGTTAGGCCTCTGCTTTGGCTCAGGTCATGATCTCAGAGTCCGGGGATCCAGCCGCATCAGAATCTCTGCTCAGCAGGGAGCCTGCTTCCCTGTCTCTCCCTCTCTGCCTGCCTCTCTGCCTACTTGTAATCTCTCTCTCTGTCAAATAAGTAAATAAAATCTTTAAAAAAAATTACTAACATCAAGATGAAGTGCCACTAAGCAGAACAGACTAAGTACCACTCAATGTGAAGTTTACGCATGTTGTGTAATTCAAATTCTCTTTGCCTGGGGCTCATTAGGATAAACTGAATACCAATATTAGGGAGTGCAAGTGTGAATAATTCAAATTTCAAATATTTATGGCAAACGAGTGTTTAAACATACATATACATATTTGCACTAACCTTACTACCTGTCAATATACGATACAGTACTTTCTTTTTTTCTCTCAGATGCTACTGAAAGCTTCCTTGTTTTACTTTTCTGGAACAGAATGGGTCCTTTTAATGTATAATCGCTCCTAATACTACTTGTCAGCAACTCTAGTAGATAGCTTGCAAAAAGGTCTTAACTAGTGGACAAAATAAGGTTTCTGATTACATGTGGCTTTTGATTACTGTGTTATCACCATGTCTTCTTCCTAATACCACTGATAATGCAAAGCTGATTCTTTCTCCAGCTCCTGTCTCTTCTCTTTACTTACGCTGTTATTTTTGGTCTCTGTCCTACTTCAACTAGCTTCTGTGTGGTGCAAGATTTTCAGACATTCTTATCTTGTTCAGTGAAATTTGAATATGGACAAATAAATTCTCCCAGAAGAGTTTTATTTATCAAAAAGTAATAAACTCTCCTCTAAACATTTGTCTACAGTACATCTGAAAAGGAGACCCCCTAGAAACTGTAATACAGTCCAAGAGGTTATGCATATGAAAGATTGGGTAAAGCAGTCAAAGACAGGCTTTCAAACTAAAAAATCTCCTGCAACACCATTAGACACATGACAAATGGCTTGGAGGAGTGAAAGACCATTTGAAGCTACGAATAAAGTATAAAAATTCAGGATTCTGGGGAAAAGGGAGACCTTCAATTTGACTTACCTCCCCCCAACTTTAATCCCAAATTCAACCCACTGACATTCTTGAACCAAGAATGTGGCCATGGGATTACAGGCATCTTGAAAGAGGACTGATAACGGGGCTTGCTTTACTCTGGATTCTAAGTAAGACTCAGAAGAGCTGGGCACACAGATAATGTGCACAAGTATGGTCAGCCTCCCTGTTCCAGAGGTATTCAGGAGGCGCTCAACTGGAGGGAAAAAGGAAAAGAGTGGTCTTCTCCTGAGGCTGAAGATGCAAAGAGACCAGAAGGAAAGTAGAGGGTCTCCTAGGTGTGTACACATGAAACCCACAACATGCCTGCTTCTACAGTAGAGGCTGAGATGCCTTACTGTTCATCACTTTTAGGATTATAAAAACCTAAGGTTTCCTAACAACTCAACCTGAACTCCAACACACATATAAATAACATATCTAAGGCTGGCGAGAGTAGGAGAGAGCAGACCTACCAGATTTTCTGAAGAACACAGACGAAACACTGAGGTCAAAAATAGTATCATTAGTTCAGAATAGGCACACGGGGAGTAAAAAATAGTTTCTATGGATTTAAAATATTATGTGAAATAAAATGTAAAACTAAAACCCTCAGGCTGAATAATTTAGTAGATAAATTAAAGGACAAGACAGACTTTAGATGATGGTATCAAGATCAACTGGAAGAAATCTCAGGCATAAAGTAAAGATACAAAGAGAGGAAAATCATTAATGGAAAAGAGAAGGAACCTGAAGAACAGACTGAGGAACTCTAACTGATGTACCAACCATAGGAAAAGTTCCAGAAGAATCTCTAGAAGGAGGAAAAGGAAAAGATGGAAGTGAGGCAGTAGTTAAAGTAATATGGAAAAAAAGGAAAGACTAAGTTGCAACCTCACAGGGCTCTTCAAAGATCCAGGCAGGACTAGTGAAAGAGACACACTCAAGAACATCACGCTAGGGGCACCTGGGTGGCTCAGTGGGTTGAAGCCTCTGCTTTCGGCTCAGGTCATGATCCCAGGGTCCTGGGATCGAGCCCCACATCGGGCTCTCTGCTCAGCAGGGAGCCTGCTTCCTCCTCTCTCTCTCTGACTGTCTCTCTGCCTACTTGTGATCTCTGTCTATCAAATAAATAAAATCTTTAAAAAGAAAAAAAAAAAGAACATCACGCTAAAATTCCTCAACTTTAATGATAAAAAGAAAAACTTTACAAATTACCAGAAAGAATAATTACTTAAAACTAAAAAAGAATGAAATTACATGGGACTTCGTAACAGTGCAAATGAGAAGAACAGTAAAACTGAGAGTGCTGAGAGAAAAAGCAGAACCACCCAAACATCCTACACACACAGTCAGTGTGAAAGAAGTGTCTGCCAAAATTTAAGGATTCAAAGAGCACATCACCCACTGCCCCATCCTAAGAAAGGATGTGAGAAGGGATTTTAGCAAACAGTAACTGAATTAGACATGAGACCTTTCATGTGTGGGAAGATGGAGAGAGGAGGAAATAGGAGTGCAATGCACTTAACTTTCTATACAGAACTAATCAACAACCTGGAATATGTAATAGAAGTGCTGAATGTGAATTACACAAACACACACACACACACACACACACACATACACACACAAGGCTAACCAAAATCTGGATCTAAAAAATTAAATCATCTCTGTAGAAATTCAGGTATGTTAGAAAAGGTTGGAGTATCAAGGTGAGGGAAAATGTTGGTATCATTTTTACAGGGCAAAGTAGAAAAAAGTTGGATTGTGAGCCATTGAAAGGGAAGGTGGCTGATAATGAAATGGAAAAGTACAGAACTGCCACATAAACAGGAGGAAACTCAGAAATGAACATCAACATGAAAATGAAAGCGAAATCCAGAAAAATGGAAAAAGTCACAAATATAAATAATGAACAAGGTAAAAAGTAATAAAAATCAAGTATTACTCACAGAATAAAAAGGAAGTTGAATTTTCCCGCTGAAAGACAGATTGTTAGACGGGGTTAAAAAGACAAAGGGCATATATAGACTATTCGTAAGAAATACAACATCAAACAACTGGGAACAGTTTCAAGATGAAGGAATGGCCCAAGAACTATCTGCTAATTGGCCCCAAAAGAAAGAAAGCTTGAGTGCTACATTCATATCACACAATGTAGAATTCAAGGTTAAGAGGACCAAAGAGCATAAACAGTTTAAAAACTATGCCATATAAACCAAAAGGTATTGAATACTTAAGAAAAACTTGAAAAACATTGCACTGAAACAAGAAATCACTATTATCTTTGTCAGAAATGGACAGATTTAAGGAAATGAGATAGACATAGTGAACATGGCAGAAACTTGATTTAATAACTTGAAATTTGATTTAATAATTATACATAAAACTTTCCATCTCTTGCATAGAGTTTACAATTTTGTATGTGCCCATGAAACAATGAAAAAAAAATCAGTTGTAAAGGTATCATAAAATGAACTTTAAAATAATCTTTTTTAAATGCTTGAATAGATTATATTGATTGGTCATACTCTAATAAAATTAGAAAAATCAAGACAAATCAGTCAAAAGAAAATAATGAAAAGATCATTTCATGTAAAAAAAAATCTAGGACCACAGCAAAGTATATGCTAAAAAGAAAATGTACACCTTTTATTGTATTTATTTTAAAAAGGAAAAGAAGGGGTGGGGTGAAAGGGTCAGGGGAACCAAGCTTAAGAATACACTTAGTACCACTCTGAAAAACTAGAAAAAGATTATAATACCAAATATAATAAAGATAGATCTCTGTTTGATAGACAGAGATCACAAAAAAATAAATATAATACCAATTAGAATACCAAATATAATAAAGATATTTCTCTGTTTGACAGAGATCACAAAAAAATAAATAGAATACCAAATATAATGAAGAAAGTAAAAGAAACAAATTTCATGAACATTTATGCTTTAAAATAATGGCCTTAAATGTATACTTAGGTTCAATTTTAAGGGGAAATTTACCAAGTTAATTCTGACTTAAAGGAGATCTACAATTTCTTTTTAAAATCAACTAGAAAAAGCGAAATTACTTGAACTTAAAATCATGATCTACTATAAAAGAAATAAAATTGAGGGAATAGTCACTTATAAATATTTCAAAATGGGTAGATAAATACCCCCCAAAAATAGCCACAGAGTGGGGCGGGGGGTCAGAGGAATGGTAGAGCAAAGTGGACTACTGATAATTTTTATGGGCTTTTTAGCATCATTTGACTTTATAAATCTTCTATAAAAAATATTAAGACTGTACAACAGAAAACATCTCAACAACAATTGGTAAAACTAATGAGGAAAAAAAAATTTAACCAAAATTAGGAACACCAAGGCTAAAACTGGAAATGACAAGGCCCAAAATAGAACATTTATCAGTCCGTGGGTAGGGAACTAAAAGAACATTATGCAAGTGGAAAAGAAATAGTAAATAGTACTTGAAAAGAGCAACAGGGGTCTTTCATTCACTAACAATCTAAATGGCCTGTACATAAGAAGCACATCAAATATTTACACATATATATGAGGAAGAAAAAGAAAAGTCTGCCGTTACCAGGAAACAATGCTTTGGAAGGTTTTACTTATTTTTATTTTATGTTTTATAATGTTGCATCATTTTGGGAGGTGATACTCAACCAGAAGTTAGAAGGAACTCTACAGTAGACATGCACAGCTCAGGGAAGAAAAAATAAAGCCTCTTCTAGACCTGACCAGGGAGGAGCAAGAGACAGATTGAGGAAAACGAAGAATCACATCCTCAAATTCCTCTATTTGCCTAGATCTGTATACTAGTCCACTAATAAAGATATAACTACACCTACGGAAATCCAGTGAAGGCTGGCTTCTGCACAAATGACAAAAGATACAGCAATCGCCCTCTTAGGTAAGCATAAACCAACAAATAACATGAAATGATAGTGAGCATTCAAGGACAGAATCTAGAAGAGTAACGGATTCCCCTCAGCCATACCAGGCTGAGTTCTGCCAATTCTTTAAGACAAATTGGCCCTCATAACAAAAGCAAAAGAGACACACTTGAGGACTTTAAGGAGAAAGTGAGTATGAACAACTATTCATTTTAGGCAGATCACCTGGTAGCAATGTGGTGGAGAGGCTACAGGTGGGTACAGAGTGAAGAAAGGCCACTTAGAGGACTACTGCACTGGAGGGATGGTGATCATGGTGGCAGTGGAAATGGTTTACTAAATGCTTACTAGTCCAGACTCTGATGTAGCAAGCAGCTTTGTAATGACTAACTCAACAATCTTCTGCAGTAGCCATTATTAGTTCCATTTAACGAGGGAAGAGTTTGAGGCACAGAAAACAACGTGCCCAAAGACCAATCTATAGTTAGTGGTAGAACTGAGATTCAAGCCCAGGGAGCCTGGCTCCAGGGCCCATACTCTCAACCAGTAGACTCCTACCAATGTTTCAGAGGTTAACTGGTTTTGAAACCAACCTGCCAACATAACCTGAGCTGGAAATGAAAAAAGGATGGGTGGAAAGGAGGAGGGGCTCAAAGACTTTAAAACAACAACACTGAACATGCGTGGCATCTAGGTAGAACCACATAAAGGAACCTCGACTTAGTTCCATTAGAGGGGTACAACATATTAGTTTTTGGTAGGTGGCAAATCACCTCTTCCGGAATCAGAGGCTCCTCTATACATGTTTCATACGGCTTAAACTTTGCGTTTTTCATTACCAAATAACTGTTTTAAACTTAACAGACATTAAAATGGCTAAGTTCAGAGGGCTTGTGTGATATTGAAAATCAACCTTTCGTCTAATACCCCTGCAGAGCGCGTTACCTCCAATTATTGTAAGGAGTATCACAGAAGTGTAAGATCTATCTCATCTCACAATTAAACATTTTCAAAATCAGTGTAAAAACCTGCCACACTACATAATTTGAAGTGGCAGAAATGTAGAGTGCTCAAATAAATGATCACCCCCATAGGGAGTAGGGTAGGGAAGTCACTGAATATGAAAACTACATGATCCTACAAGGGCCTCCATAGAATGTGTTTTAAAAGAAGAGGGAATTTGAGAAATTTAGCACAAAAATAAGGAGGCAATTTTAAAGGCCCAAAACAAATGAATGTGCAAGGAAATATAGTAACAGTGCCTACCTTAGCTGTCAAGAAACATTTTAACTACTCGTAATTGTGCGCCGTGTTTACGGATTTTCAACTTATAGAAATTAATCTAATCAGCTTGAACACTTGCTAAGAGACTTAAATTTGTCAGTAAAATGGAGACCATATCACCTAAACCATCAAGGTCAACTTGATGGTAAAATAAATGTAAAATATGTAAAGTTCTGTGTGTGTGTCTATTTGTATGAAACTTATATAATTAATTTACTTCTTATAATTAATGTGCTTGGCACATCACAGAAACTCTGTAAGTGCTTTCGTTACTACTATTATTACTACTACAGATAACCAAGAAAACTTAAACTGTGTTACGTGACACAATGTTATCAAGTGCGACAACAAAGAAATAAATGTCTGCATGACAAACGCAGAAGGTAGAAACAGGAACAGAGAAGGGAAAGGAACGTAAGATACTCTGAGCTTCCACAGTTGAGAAGCAAGAGGCACCGTCCACATTTGGTGGAACAAAAAGTGAGCTTCTAGGTTCAATATCTATAAAGTTAGGGACATCCAGCTGGCTCAGACAAAGGAGCATGCAGCTTTACCCTGGGGTTGTGAGTTTGAGCCTCACACTGAGTACAGAGGTTACTTAAAATAAAGTCCTTAAAACTGTGTATATCTCCAAGTTATATCCAAGACAAGAATGTAAAATGGTGTCACATACTAGGAGGAAAAGGAGATGGACTAAATGGGTTAGAGTCTCTTAAAGAAATAGAAGCAAAAGCATATAATTGGAAATTCTGGGTAGTAACTATAAAGCTTAAAAAAAAAAAAAAAAAAAAGGAAAAGGAAAGAAAAGAAAATAGAGAAAGAGAAAGAAAAGAGAAGAAACAGTTAAATTGTTTCCTTCCGGGAAGTAGAAAGAGCAGGAAAAAATACAATATAGGACTTCTGGGTTTTGCTAAATACCATCCTTTGCTATTTAATTCTTTCAAACCATGCACACAAATTATTTTGATACAAAATAAATGTTTTCACGTACTTTTACATTCTCTCTTCTTTTATGTACCCATTTGCACTTCAGAGACTTTGTGAAATAAATTTTGCATTAGAAAAAAGAAACTATTGAAGTAAATGACCACTATCTTCTTGTGTTTTACAATTTGTTCTATTTCCCTACTGATGTAGTCTGAAACTCTTTTTGTTTTTGTTTTTGAGCAAACTGCAATCAAGCTCTAATCTACAGATTTAGCTTAGGATACTTATATTCCATTCCGAGTTTTATTCATTAGACTTACAGAATTTAAAGATGAAGAAAATAAATCTGTTAATCATATTTACAATTGAGAAATGGAAACAAATGAACATTCTTTCAGTTCTAAAGTGAACAGAAAAGGTAGTATATAAATTTTCATTTCCCTAGCCCTTTGTTCAAGAGCATTAAAAGTAAATCCAATTAATATTTTCTTCAATATTAAAAATATATCAAAGTACTGTATTTGCATGTAAATATAAATTTAACTGTAAAGTATCAATGGCAAAAATATTCAGTATTCTACAAAATAATATTCCAAGGAGACAAAATTTTAAAATGCCTTCCTTTCTCAAATGATGACATTCAGCTATGTAGTATATACTATAAAGTACTTTTGTTTCAGAATCCAATCTCGTTTAAAATGTTCCTATTCATAGACCATTCCCTGACTTGCTATGGCTTAAATTTGAAATTATACTTAAATACTGTTAACAGTTAGTTATATTTAGAAGACTTTGCAGTTTCAAGTAAACTTCTGTTTACTTATGTGGTTTGAAACTAGAAACTTGAAGTAATAATTATAGCACTTCTCTTTCTAGGTTTATATAAATCTAGCCTTGTACAATTTCCTTTTTCTTCAACAAGCTTTAAAACATATTGGCCAGATCACTGTAGTCTTCTCTTTTAGTACTAACTAAATTGCTGACAATGAGCCTTGATAAGCAATTGTTACTCATAGAGAATAGTCAATCTTCAACATACACGGGGATGGAGTAGCTAGGAGTTCCTGGCACACAGAAATTCAACAAATCATTGCAAAAATTAAAAATCCAAAAGAAGAGGCACCTGGGTGGCTCAGTGGGTTAAGCCTCTGCCTTCGGCTCAGGTCATGATCCCGGGGTCCTGGGATCGAGCCCCACATCAGGTTCCCTGCTCAGCAGGGAGCCTGCTTCCCCCTCTCTCTCTGCCTGCCTCTCTGCCTACTTGTGATCTGTCAAATAAATAAAATCTTTAAAAAAAATAAAAAATAAAAAATAAAAAAAATAAAAATCCAAAAGAAGACACAATTAAATAATGGGGAAATATAATCACAGTTATGCTCTCTTGTCTCAATAGTTACTCATTACAGCTCAGGTCATGATTCCAAGGTCCCAGGATCAAGTCCCACATTAGACTCTTTGCTCAGTGGGAAGCCTGCTTATCCCTCTACCTGCTGCTCCCCCTACTTGTGCATGTGCACACGCTCTCTCTCTCTCTCTCTCCCTGACAAATAAATAAATAAAATATTTTTTTAAAAAAAGAAACATTTTTGGGCACCTGGATGGCTCAGTCAGTTAAGCAACTGACTTAGGCTCAGGTCATGATCCCGGAGTCCCGGGATTGAGTCATGCTTCGGGCTTCCAGCTCCACAGGAAGTGTGTTTCTCCCTCTGATCTTCTCTTTCACTCTCTCTCTCACTCACATTGAGCCTCCAGCATATGGCAAGACCTATGTTAAAACTAGATACACCATGGTTTCTGGGGGGAAAAAACCTAACTTGGGAAATATGGTGGACGCTTCGGGAACTCTTACTGTAAGACAACTAGATATTGGATAATATTAAAATTCCTCCTTGCTGGGCTTATTTTTAAAAAAGAAAAACTCTGGGGTGCCTGGGTGGCTCAGTGGGTTGGGCCTCTGCCTTCTGCCCATATCGTGATCTCAGGATCCTGGGATCGGGCCCCACATCGGCCTCTCTGCTTGGTGGGAAGCCTGCTTCCCCCCTCTCTCTCTGCCTGCCTCTCTACTTCTGATCTCTGTAAAATAAATAAAATTAGAAAAAAAAGAAAAGAAAAGAAAAGAAAAACTCTAAGAATGAAAAGTATATGAAAGAGAAAAAGAAAAAGAGGTGAAGGGAGGGGTTAAAATGTGAATGGTGAGCTACAGTTTTACATGAGATGAGGCTGCCCAAAGGGCACACAGCTCTATGTTCTCATAGGTCTCCAAAGACCAAACCTGGAGTCTACAGCTGATTTGGAAACCTGAACCCCAGAGTCTCTCAGAAATTAAGGAGAAGGGGGCACCTGGGTTGCTCAGATGATTTAGGTGACTCTGCCTTTGGCTTGGGTCATGATCCCAGGGTCCTGAGACTGAGTCCTGCCTCAGGCTCCCTGCTTGGTGGGGAGTCTGCTTCTCCCTCTCCTTCTCCTGCTCCCCCTGCTTGTGCTCTCTCTGTCAAATAAATAAATAAAATCTCTAAGAAGAAAGAAAGGAAGGAAGGAAGGAAGAAAAAGAAATTGAGGAGAAGCCTTCACATATCTGTTACTAAAGAAAAGTACCCTGAATTCAGACTTCAGGATTCCCAAAGTTCAGTTAAATCAAATATGAACTCAAACAAATATGAACTCAAACATTCCTGAAGACAAAGAAACAAGCCACCATGATCTGAGAGTCTGCAGAAAGGCCTTAAGGATCTCATATACTGGAATTATGAGATGCAGAATATATAATAAGTGTGAAAAAGAAAAAAGTGGGAATCCAAAAAGTGACCAAGCAGTAAGAAATGAATAAGAATGACCAGGACACTGAAAAGAAACAAGTAAGACCTTAAAAAATGGGGGGTGGGGGGGGAGATCACTGTTGGAATATCTCAATGGATTAAACAGCAAATTAAACATAGCCAAAAACAATTAGTAAACTGAAATATATGAAGAATCTGCCAGAAAGCACACAAAAATACCAGAAAATGGAAACTATAAAAGCTATTAAAAGACATGGAAAACAGAATAAAAATAATAAATATCTAATTAGGGACTCAGAAAAAATATGGAATGCAGGTGACATAATGGCTGAGAATTTTCCAAAACCATAAAAGTCATGAGTCCACAGAAAAAGTAAGTACAATATAAAAAAAAGATATATAAATAAATGAAAAGGAATTTATTCCTATACACATTGTACTAAAAAATGAAGAACACTAAAGACAAAAAAGATTATAAAAACAATAAAAAAAAACAAGGTATTAGCTACTGAAGAAAGAACAAGTAAAAATGATAAACCTTTATTAAACTCAAGTAGTTTAAAAATCTTTCCGCAAACAAAGTATCAGGCCCATAAGGGTTTACAAATTCTAGAAAACCATCATTTCAATCCCACAGAAACTCTTCCAAAAGATAGTAAACAGAAAACATTCCTCAATTCATGTGGTGACTATTATCAAAGTAACAAAACCTGCCAAGAAGAGTAACAGAAACATAAATCAAGAATATGGATGCAAAATTTTTGAAGAAAATATCAGTACAATTAACCCATTTGGGAGTGGACCCTAAGAGAGCAAAACCGAACTGGTTTTATCAAGAATTCCAAGAATATCTCAAGAATTTATCCCAAGTAGTTCAGCATGATAAAAATGCTCGTCAAGCACCATATTAACAGATTAATGAACAAAACCATCTGTTCATCTCAAGAGCTGCTAAAAAGTTGTGTGATAGAAAAAAATCCATGTATGATTTTTTTAAAAAGAAAGAAAACAAAACTCATAACAAAACAGGCCTGAAGACAATTTCTTAACGTGACAGAAAGTAGCTACTAAAATCCCATGCAAACAATATTCTAAATGGTGAATTACTAGATATTTCCTTTAAAATAAAAAAACATTTATACTTGATGGTAATCCTACTAACAGAAGACCACAAAAGGCAGGGGGGAAAAGGATAGAAAAATACAAAATAAGAAAAACATATGTCATTATTTACATATTATGACTGCTCCCATAGAAAACTAAAGGACTATATACAAACACCAGAATTAGGGGCACCTGTGTAGCTCAGTCAGTTGTGCAACTGACTCTTGGTTTCAGTTCAGGTCATGATCTCACAGGTCATGAGATGGAGACCCATGATGGGCTCCACACTCAGCAGGGAATCTGCTTGAAGATTTTCTCCCTCTGCCCCACCCCTCCTGTGCACAAGCGCAAATGCTCTCTCTCTAAAATAAATGATAAGCCAAAAAAAATTTTACCAGAATAAGTTTAGTAAGACAGAATCATCAATCTGCAAATGTAAACTGCCTATTTTTAATTAATTTTTAATTCTAGTATGTATATTTACACTTCAGCAACACACAGAAAATAATAATCTGCTTACAACAGCAATGTTAAAAAAAAATTAAAAGAACCTAGGAATAAACAAAAACTACCTAGACCTTTATCAAAAATATCCTTACATTTTAACAACTTTAAAGAAAGCCTAAGTAAACTGATAGACTATCTTCATGGATAAGAACACACATTATCTGCATATTCAATGTAATTTCAATCCAAATCCTAGTAGTTTTCCAAAGAACTTAAACTGATTCTAAAATTTATATGAAGAAAAAAGAATGATGTAATGGAACTTGTCACATTATATAGCAAACCTCATTTTAAAACTACAGCAATTATAACATCATAGTATTACTACAGAGATCAACAAACTGACCAATGGAATAGAAATGAACCACATCCCTCAACAGTTTCACAAATATATGAAAATCTGACATTGGACAAGGTAGTCACTGTAGATTCTTGGGTAAAGTATAGACAACTCAATAAAATGTGCTGGGACTGCTTTTCTACAGAGGAAAAAACTTAAATTAGACTCTTACCTCATACCATGTATAAAATCAATTCCAGATGTTTGAAAATATTTAAACGTTAGGCAAAACTTCTCAAATATGTTAGAAAGAAATACAGAAGATTATCTATATGACCTTGGGGTAGAGAAGAACATAAGAAGCAGGACATAAAAGAACTAACCATAAAAAATCTGACCACATTGAAATTAAGAATTTCTGTTTAACAAAAAATACCATAAACAATGTAAAAAAGCTGCTAAATGAGTGAACTAGAAAAAGATAACCAATGGACCCATATCTCCAGAATATAAAAGACCCCCAAAAAATAAATAGAAAAATAAGCAGAAAACATGAACGCATTTCACAGAGAAAGAAATGTGATTGGCCACTGAAATGTATGCTTAACCACGTATTAACCACTGAAATACAAGATAAGACAATGGTAAGATATAATTTTATGCTTACAAAATGGGCATAGATGAACAAGTTGACTACAAAAGAGAGCAATGGGATTTCTTTATATATTGCTGACACAGGACCCAAAAATGTTACAAATACTATATAAAATATTTAAAAGCCAAATATTTAAATGCCCTATGACTCAGCAATTCCACCATAAAGCAGTATTTCTCTAAGTGGGCCAGAAGAGCAGCAACATCAGTATTACTTGGATGGTTTTTAGAAATTCAGATTCTTTTTATTTTATTTGTTTAAGAATTATTTATTTAGGGCCACCTGGGTGGCTCAGTTGGTTAAGCATCTGCCTTCAGCTCAGGTCATGATCACAGGGTCCTGGGAAGGAGCCCCACAGTGGGCTCTCCGCTTAGCAGAGAGTCTGCTTCTCCCTCTCCCTCCACCCCTGCTCCTGCTCTCTCTCACATGCGTGCACACGCTCTCTCAAAAATAAAATCTTTTAAAAAATTTATTTTTGAGAGCACACGTGCACGCAAGTGAGTGTGGGGTGGGGGGTAGAGGGAAAGGGAGAGAGAGAATCACAAGGAGTCTCCCACCCTGAGCACAGAACCCTAAGCAGGGTTCAATCCCAAGACCCCAAGAATAAGACCTGAGCTGAAACCAAGAATTGGACGATTAACCCACTGCCACCTAGGTGCCTACTGATTAAGAATCTGTATCATGGAACACATAAGTCCTCAGGTTTACTAACTGTCCACATGAGACTCATGTGCCCTGCAGTTTGAGAGCCACTCATTCAGAGCACTGTTACTCAAACAGAACCTATTAGTGAGACTAGAAAGCAATGTGATGGATTGCATCACTATCTGTAAGTCAACTGGTATAAAATAAAATAGATTGAGTCCTGTGTTGTAAAGTTAAAAAAATAATAATAACGGGCACCTGGGTGGCTCAGTGGGTTAAGCCTCTGCCTTCGGCTCAGGTCATGATCCCAGGCTCCTGGGATCGAGCCCCCCATCAGGCTCTCTGCTCAGCAGGGAGCCTGCTTCCTCCTCTCTCTCTCTCTGCCTACTTGTGATCTCTCTCTCTCAAATAAATAAATAAAATCTTTAAAATAATAATAATAAAAATAATTTACAAAGCTTTTGTCTTATTGGTCTACATATATTTATATATGTGGGTCCTTTCATTATGGAGAACGTATTCTTTTATTTTTTTTTTAAGAACTTATTTCTTGGGACGCCTGGGTGGCTCAGTTGGTTGGACGACTGCCTTCGGCTCAGGTCATGATCCCGGAGTCCCAGGATCGAGTCCCGCATCGGGCTCCCAGCTCCACGGGGAGTCTGCTTCCCCCTCTGACCTTCTCCTCGCTCATGCTCTCTCTCACTGTCTCTCTCTCAAATAAATAAAACCTTTAAAAAAAAATAACTTATTTCTTACTATAGATCACAGTCATAAAAGTTTGAAATTCCACTGCCCTAGAGAAACTCCTGCACATGTGTACTGGCAACGTGCCTACGGAGGCTCATAACTGTACTGTTCACAGCAGCAGAAAACAAAAATAAAAACAAAATAAAAAGGGGTGAGTCTAGATAGCTAGATAACAAGGGAACAGATACACAAATCATGCTATATAGACCATTATACAGCAGTGAAATCAAGAACCAAACAAGAACAAATCTTACACAGTACTGAGTAAATAAAGCAAGTCACAGAAAATTACCTTCCGTTTTCCTAAAGACCAAAAATAAGCAAAGCTGAACAAATGGACAGACACATTCATGGTAAAAACCACATTTAAAAAGTTCAGGAAAATCCAGGTTGCATCTGGGAGAGGCAAAGGATGGACTAGAAAGGTATATACAGGTAGTTTGAACCCTACTAGTTATGTTCGAATCCTCATTCTTAAATTGAATGATAGGTTTATGGTGTTTGTTTTGTAATTTACATATGGAACACACACAATTCTCAGATGTATCCATTATAAAGTAGTAACATTTTTATGTTAAGAAAAACTTGAAACTCCTGATGTCACAACCTCACAGCCTAGCAAGAGAATTTCACACTCCAATTCTACAGATATTTATTAGGTGTTACAAACAAACCATAAACATTGTCTCGTATAATCCTTTAAGAGTCCTGTGAGGTAGGTACTTGGCAAAGGTAGGTAGGCAGATTCTTGGCAAAGCACAGGTGGTGAAATATATGCTTGAATAATTTTACAATACAAAAAGAGAAAGAGTTTGATTATATGCTATGTAGGATAGCTCTCCCCTCAGGAGTTAAATGAAATAAGAGACGATTAACTCTGTTAACAGAAAGCAGCTTATGATCTATTCTTTTTTTTTTTTTTTAAAGATTTTATTTATTTATTTGTTTGTCAGAGAGAGAGAATGACCGAGCACAGGCAGACAGAGTGGCAGGCAGAGGCAGAGGGAGAAGCAGGCTCCCTGCCGAGCAAGGAGCCCCATGTGGGACTCGATCCCAGGACGCTGGGATCATGACCTGAGCCAAAGGCAGCCGCTTAACCAGCTGATCCACCCAGGCGTCCCTATGATCTATTCTTATGGTTTCTCCATTCTATTACTTATTACCAGAAGTATAATGAAAGAAATCACTTTTTTCTCTGAAAGTATCCCTGGTCAAAGGTAAAGAAACTAACAAATTATAGGGTGGAGTTAACTAGTGTAACATTTGTGTATTACTAGAATTTCCATTTTTCCCTTAAAAGCAGTTAGCCATATGTGAGGCAGCAGCACTCTTCAGGGGGAAAAGAGGAGCTAGAGTAATACAAGAAAAGAAATTACCAAGGCTTTAAAAAAAAAAAAAAATCTGTGACACATTGAGTCTGTGCACTCTAATAAGAACTACAGTTAAAAAGGTGCAAAGTTGGGGCGCCTGGGTGGCTCAGTGGGTTAAAGCCTCTGACTTCAGCTCAGGTCATGATCCCAGGGTCCTGGGATCAAGTCCCGCATCAGGCTCTCTGCTCAGCGGGGAGCTTCCCCCCACTCTCTCTGCCTGCCTCTCTGCCTACTTGTGATCTCTGTCTGTCAAATAAATAAATAAAATCTTTTTTAAAAAAAAGTGCAAAGTCAAAACCTTTTTTTTCATTGAATACAAACTAATGTAAATGAACACAGTTAGGGAAATGGTTGCCTTAGAAAATTATTTCCATCCTCCACAAAGAACTATTTCTATTCACGGGGCTTCTGCAAATGGATGGGTTTTTTGCTTGTTTTTTAAATTTGGTTCACTGTTGTGTCCACCCAGCGCCTGGAATGACGGAGTCCTAATACATGCACAGTAAGGGATTTGTCTTTGAATGAATTTATACCCTAACTAACCATTTACTATATTATATATTAGTACCTCAGGGATGACAGATCAACGGTGTGTTATAGTTCCCCTACCCCCAACCACACAGAGCTAACGTGATTAAATCAAAACAAAATGTGCCCTTCCTCTTCCTGAATATTTCAGTCCAAGAGCTATTAGGTAGGGCCAAGCAAAGTAAGCAACAGCAGGGGAGGGGGAGGGTGGTAAAATCAGGAGAGGCAACCACGCAGGGTCTCAGAGCCACTAAAAAGGGGATGCTCCTTGAAGAAATGGCTGGATCTAGGGTTGAGACAAGCAAAATAGAAAATAAGCCTAGACCACCTTACAGCAGAAAGTCAGGAAGTGTGAAAACACTTATCAGAGCATGTCAAAAAGACACAGAAACCAGACTGAAGGGGCTTCCACGGACCAAATCAAGATAATTTAAGCATGAAAATAAAGAATGATAGTAATAGATTATAACTCAGTGAAAAGATACATATCCATGAGTCCATGATGATATAATAAATATAAGAATGAACTTGGGCTTGAGGGGGAATGAGATATTTACTTTTTCTCAAAATACCTCCTAGTAAAATACTCATTAATTACAAAGAAGGGGTGTAAAAAGTAATTTACAGGGGAGGGGCCTGGTAGACACCATCTGAAGCACATCATCAGAGTAGTGTCACAGTAGTAATGGGTCCAATGAAACTCATGATCATGTGAGCAGGGGCTGGGCGAAGAGTCCCACTTCACTTCTGTCATATTCCTGCCAGGAACGCACAACCCGAATCTGGTCATGAGGAACTAGCATACAAACCTAAACTGGGGACCATCTACTAAATAATTGGCCCCAAATCTTCAAAAACTTTCAAGTGTATGATAGTCAAGGAATTATTCTCAGTTCAAAGGAGACAAAAGAGACAGGACAACCAGATGACACATTGATTCTAGCCTGGATCTTATTGCTGTGAAAATAAAGGACATCAGTAGCACAACCTGAAAAATTGGAATGGGATCTGAAGAGCCGAGGTCGGTACCATATCCATACTAACTCCTGACTTGAATACTTGTATTACAGATGGAGAAGAGAATGTCCTCATTTGCAGGAAATAAACACTCAAGTATTTGAAGATATCAGAGCATCCCATGCTGGCAACTTCCTCTCAGTTGGTTCAGGAAAGAAAAGCTCTTTGTGCTCTATTTGCAACTTTTCCATAAGTTTGAGATTATTTCAAAATAAAAACTAAATAATAGTATTTGGAATGGCCTATGCACAGAGGACTAAGGGACCCCTGGGAAGGGCATCAAAAAGAAGGTATCCAGGAAGCATTCCCCAGTCTGGTCAATCCACCACACTTCACTCTCTCTTCTAAGGGCCCATATCATACTGAGAAGACCTAATATGTACCCTGTTCTTCTAAGAAGAATCTAGATGGCATCCCAAAAGGAATCAAGGCTTCCTTACACACAAATTAGATTTGTCAGCTAAATCAAGGCTTTCCTAAGGGAAGACATGGTCTGCTTTCAAAAATTCCCAATGAGGTTATATTTTAATACCACATACAAAAGCAAAGAAAATAAAAAACGCACATGGTCTGAAGTCCTCACATCTCCTCTCAACTAAAACCAGTTGTTTCTGTTGAAGAAAAAGATTACAACCTTGTAATAAATATTCAGAGATGTATCTGGCAACGACCTATCTCTGGCTTCTCTGGGAAAATCTGCTCCACTTGGTAGGATTTGTTGTGGAAACAAGACAGTTTTATATACATTCAACTGGACCATCTAACAATCTACACAAAAGACCAGCTTTCCAAAAGAGAAAAATACCGAGTTTTTGCCATCCTTGGTCTTCAGAAGCCCTAGGGTCCAATAATGAAGTCGCTGGCACCCCACTAAAAGAAGTAGATGCCTTGGGGCACCTGGGTGGCTCAGTGGGTTAAAGCCTCTGCCTTCAGCTCAGGTCATGATCCCAGGGTCCTGGGATTGAGCCCCGCATTGGGTTCTCTGCTCAGCAGGGAGCGTGCTTCCCTTCCTCTCTCTCTCTCTGCCTACTTATGATCTCTGTCAAACAAATAAACACCCCCCCCCCCAAAAAAAAGAAGTAGATGCCTTAAAGTACTATAATTTTTTTCTCCTAAAAGCACGCCAGCACCCTGGTCCGGTGGCTAGCAATATTTCTTTTCTTTCCTTTTCTTTTCTCTCTCCTACCTACCCTCCCACTTCCTTCCATCCTTTCCTTCTTTCTTTTCCTTTCCTTCAGAAACTGAGCAGGGTTACTCTAGTCCTCTGAGTTGATGAAACTATCTTATCCCCTGCAAACTGGCCAGGGGTTAGAATTTGGTGGAAAGAAGGAAAAAAAAAAATCCAGTGTTCACTCACTGCACATCCAGATGAGCATTAAACTTGGCCTACGGTAGGTACTCGAACGTTCTAAAAGTACTAATACTCTCCTCTGGATAAGGTAAGCACAAAGCAACAAAGGCATAATTATAAGAATTCACTTCCTGGAAGGGAATTTTTATTTTCATCTTATCTAAACACTTAGAATTCAGTTGGTTTAGCGTCTGCCTTAGGCTCAGGTTGTGATCCCGAGGTCCTGGGATCCAGCCCCTGTCAGGCTTCTTGCTCAGTGGGAAGTCTGCTTCTCCTTCTGCCTACTGCTCCTCTGCTTGTGCTCTCTCTCCGTCAAATAAATAAATAAAATCTTCAAAAATAAATAAATAAATAAATAAATAAAAATAAACACTTAGAACTACCTGGGCAGGAAGTGGGAGCAATACAGGTTAAAAGCAGAGGCATAGGGCAAGACACAGGAAAGTCATTTCAAATCCGACTTTCAGAAGGAAGAAAAATCTGTTTTGTTCACAGAATTTCAACCTATGAAGCAAGATGCCAAAGGACAAAAATCTCCTACCACAGGTCTTCCAGGACTTGAAAATTATCTTGGATTTCCTGAACCTGTCCTACCTATCCTAAATTAGAATTCTCTGAACCATGTATCTTGATTCTGTAATGTGTATGTGTGTGTGAGAGAGAGACAGACAGACAGTGAGAATACCAAGACGTCAAAACAGCTTCCCCAAAGAAGTGGCAAGCCAGTCACATTAAGCTGATTCCAATTAAGTTTATTACCGTCTAACTTTCCAGTCTCAAAGAGAAAATCTTTTCAGATTGAAACACTCAAAGAATCACCACTACCCCATGACTTATTTGCATCTCTACTTTCAAAACCTGGTAGCTTACAAAGTTATTTGTTGACTTTATTATAGTCTTCTTCATAAGCTGGTTAATGCCATGGAACACGACTTCTAAAGTCACACATATTCATGCTCTTCAGCTGGGGAAAAAAAAAAAGACTCCAAAAAGTTATGCTTGGGACGCCTGGGTGGCTCAGTTGGTTGGACGACTGCCTTCAGCTCAGGTCATGATCCCGGAGACCCGGGATCGAGTCCCGCATCAGGCTCCCAGCTCCACGGGGAGTCTGCTTCTCCCTCTGACCTTCTCCTCGCTCATGCTCTCTCACTGCCTCTCTCTCAAATAAATAAATAAAAAATCTTTAAAAAAAAAAAGTTATGCTTGCCTCTAATTTATGGAAATCAAAAATGTAACCAACCCCCACAGATACATTGATGCTGGCTTAAGAAAGTTTGGGTGGTGGGGGAGCAGATTCCTAATTATCATTTTCTCCACACAAATTGAATTTCAGAAGCAAGAGAAATACAGAGAACTTTATGAAGAAAGACACAAAAGATTAAAGTCAGCTGCTATCCACGAGCGAGCTGCTCCACTCCAGACTATCTTCAGGAAGGAGACTCACACAAAACTGCTCGAGTGACCCTACGGTAACTAGAAGCGGCAGCTCTGGGGATCTGTTTTAATTTCTTGCCTCTTTTAATTGCATTTTCGAAAGAAAACTAATGTTACTCTGTATTACTGTAGAAAGAAGATAGAAGAACAGTGAACCAAAAATCCTGACTCAATTCTCCCCTGATCAATCATCTCAGTATTCGATGCCTTAGTTTACCCATCTGCAAAACGGGGAGCTTGACCTATCACATCAAAGAATGCCTTCAGCAAAAAAACACACATACATGTTTTCCTTGTTTGTGAATGTAATTTACAAACAAGGAAACAGGCCAAGAGAGATCACTAATTTGACAAATGTTACAGAGCTACTAAGCGCCAGTGCCAGTCTCTTTAAAAAAAAAAAAAAAAAAAAAAGGTCTGTTTCATAACAGAGTCTGCCCTTTGAACTGCTGGGCTATGTTCTCTTTACCAAAAGAGATCAGAATAGGTATACAGAAAATCAAGCAGTGAGAAAACTACTACATCCTTCAATAATTCATACAGCTTTTATTATTACCCTCAAGGCTGATTAACCAAGTATAGCGTTTATCTTTGTGCCTGTGAGACATTCACACCTTGTGTTGCTCTGCAGTGTAGACACACATATATCGTTTACCTCGGGGCATTTTCATTTAAGAAAAGCAAACCAGAAAAGATGTAACTACAACATGCTTTTTTAATTAAAAAGGAAAAAAGAACTGAAGTCAAAATCATGAGTACATACATAAACCACAAAAATCCCTTCAGGAGAAGAATTAAAAAGAACAGGATTCGGGGCACCTGGGTGGCTCAGTGGGTTAAAGCCTCTGCCTTCGGCTCGAGTCATGGTCTCAGGGTCCTGGGATCGAGCCCCGCGTTGGGCTCTCCTCTCAGCAGGGAGCCTGCTTCCCTTCCTCTCTCTCAGTCTGCCTCTCTGCCTACTTGTGATGTCTGTCAAATAAATAAATAAAAATCTTAAAAAAAAAAAAAAAAAGAACAGGATTCAGATAAGATGATCCCAGGGGATAGTGTGGAATGAGAGAGAGAGAGAGAAGCTCCAGAAACCTGACCCTGGGAGAAGGGAATGATGAACAAAAGAAGTAAGTCCCTTCTTTATCACAAGGAGGAACAGGAATCTAAAAAGAAAAAATACAGAAGGGACAGAAGGGAAATGAGATCCAATAAGAAAAAGTTTCTGGCCTTAGCCCTGGGACCTATTGTAGAGTCAAAGTAGATAAAGTCCATCTTAAAACTGGAACAGAATGGAAGGCATACTTTCTGACGGTGACTGTTATTAAGATCTAGAATTTCCCTGACCTGGAGTTCACTGATGCTCTCTTTACCAAAGCATTCAAAGGTCAAAATTACCTGAAAGGAAAATTCCTCGTTATTTAATTTTTTAACTTTAAAAAATAATATATCACAACCCATTGTATGAAATTCCCAATAGCAACACCTGTATTAAACTATTCAGCTAGCCTTCCAGTTTTTGTAGGTACGTTCTTTTAAAGGGTCATAGCCTGGTCCCATAGTCACTGACATCTGAAACCCCTGATTTAACACAATGGTCTTATGAAAAGTCCTCTTGCTTTCTCTGCTTAAACCAGACATGTATAAATATCTATGGATGTTGCACAATAGTGTCATAAGCTAAAAACACAAAGCAGAAATGTCAGAACAAGAGGCTAGGCTAAACCTCTGAAAGACCATGGCTACTAAAAACTGGAATTTCTTTTTTAATTTTTTAGTTAAATTCAATTTGGTTAACATACACTGTATTATTAGTTAAAACTGGAATATTCTGATTAACAAAATTTTGATGAAGTTTTATTATTTCCCCAGATGCTCCTACCCAGACTATCTCAGACAAGATAGTTTTAACATCAAAAACCACCTCTGTCTGGACCTATAAATAGGGCCGTTCCTGTAAGTGGTGGTTTAGATGGTCCCCTGCACAAAGATGCTTGGCCAATGGGACGAGGCCAAGCTGAAATCCTGGTATGCTATGCTAGCTACGCCATGTTCTTCAGGCTTAAGGCTCCATGGGGCAGGCAGAGGTGAGGATATTTGTTTCTAATTCACCCAAAGGCATTACAGACACCAACCATATGGGTAGACTTGTTTAAATAATCCACCCAAATCTATCTCCTGAATCACTGAGAGTTTTTGTTAAGACTGAAGTTTATAGGGACGCCTGGGTGGCTCAGTGGGTTAAGCCTCTGCCTTCGGCTCAGGTCATGATCTCAGGGTCCTGGGATGGAGCCCTGCATCAGGCTCTCTGCTTGGCAGGGAGCCTGTTTCCCCCTCCCTCTCTGCCTGCCTGTCTGCCTGCTTGTGACCTCTCTGTCAAATAAATAAATAAAATCTTTAAAAAAAAAAAAAAAAAGACTGAAGTTTGTAAAGTCAACTAGATTTTCATTAGATTCCATTTTTACGTTGACAACAGTTGAAAGGAAGAGGTTGTCTTATGGCTAGGGCACCCTAGTATTACTCAATCTTTCCACTAATGAGACTTTTTGTATTCAACCATTTCACACAACCACAGGCCCCCAATCTACCTGTTAAGGAGAGGGAAGGCAAGAATGACATTTATAAGGACACATTCCAAAATCCACACCTATAATTATTTAAATAAAAAATTTTTCAAATAACAGATCTAACATGGTCCATCCAATCCCAAAAAAACTCTAGACCATATTTCCATGAGAGCCATCAGAGACATAAAAAGAAAACAAAAACACAGAACACCTCACTGGTAACTTCTTAACAAACAACTGAAATCTTCACATCAATCCTCTGAGGTGTGAGGACATTTTTGACAATAATAGTGTCACACAGTTTAAAACACAAAATTCATGTGTGATACATTAAGTGCAAATACAAACATCCTGTGAGATCTCATCTGCCTGAGAAATATAATGGCGACAATTACTGGAGGGACTGAAATGATGTATTTTCTTCCTTCTGCTTTTCTAGAAAGTCTACATTTTTCTAAAGTTAGCAAATATTTATTTTAAAAACACGTAAAAAGTCAGATTCCTTCTTCGGGCTGAAACATGTTCTTTCCAGTAGAACACCATTATTATGTCAAAGTCTTAGACTCGAAGTCTTTTATTTTCACCTTTCTAAGTAACAAAAACTATGATTTAAACCAAAGCATAATAAAAATCTACAGAAAAAAAAGAGGTTGTTTCAATAAAGAATTACTTGCGACTGGTTAACTAGGTTCCATATTTTATTTAATAATCTCAAGTGGAAGAAGGGGATATTATACTTATTTTAGATTTATACCAACCTAAAGCCCAAGGTAAATTAGCAGCAGATCCGAGAATTGAATTTGTGCCTTCAGATTTCAAATCCAACATTATTTCAATCACACCATAGCTGTGTCCCTTGTGGTGATAAAGATTATTATAGTAGGGGCGCCTGGGTGGCTCAATGGGTTAAAGCCTCTGCCTTCAGCTTGGGTCATGATCCCAGGATCCTGGGATCCAGCTCCACATCGGACTCTCTGCTCAGCATGGAGCCTGCTTCCCCTTCTCTCTCTGCCTGCCTCTCTGCCTACTTGTGATCTCTGTCAAATAAATACACAAAATCTTTAAAAAAAATTATTATAGTAAACCACCTACCATTTATCCTTACTCCTCAAAAATGAAACACAAATATCTATTTCAAGAGTCTCAGACCTTTATTTTTTTAAGTTACTGTCAGATCCCACCACTGTCAGGTTTTTGTATAACTTACGGGACAACAAAAACTCAGCTAATAAAATAAAATAAAATGTTAATTTCAGTTTCTTTTCTCTACCCCCCCATCGCAAAAATTACTTTTATTTATTATTATAGAGCACGAGCCAAAAACAATATCCAGTGGGGACAGCCAAGGCAGACAGCTGCTCTCATAAGCAGTTCCTTTACTAGGATGCTAGAAGTTAAGGCAACAGATTAGGTATATTAGATAAACTTTGTAAGCAGCTTTAAAACAAGTATATAATGAACTACGTGAGCCAAGAAGAGAGGGAAAAACTGAACCAACGGTTTTCAACTATAATATGTGTGTATTTAAAAAGAGAAAGAATTGGAGCGCTTCAGTGGCTCAGTTGGTTAAGTGTCTGCCTTCAGCTGAGGTCATAATCCCAGGGTCCTGGAATCGAGTCCTTCATTTCTTATTTTCTTGACTTTTTGTGCACTGGGGGTGAGAATTAGAGGTAGGTTTCCGTGTTGCTTTCCTTTCAAATATCACAGCATTTCCTTTCAAGACTAAATTAAGGCTCTACATCTAGTCAGCTAAACTGCAGCTCCTGGGAGATCTCCTGGGAGATCTGCCGGAAGAACGGTGGCACACCCTCTAATTCTGGGAGTTTAGACACTCGCCAGAGTTTTTCCGAATACACACTAAGAAACATCTACCTGTCCCCCCCGCCCCGCCCCATTGAGCCTTCTGTTCAATAACTGTTCAGTTTTATGCAGTAAGTATATCTGGGCTGTGGACCTTGTGAAAAGTGTGCCTCACTTTTTTCCTTCCTTACTGAAAAAGGAAGTAGGTAATTAGGAAAGAAGGAACAAATGAAGGCAGATTGTGTTAGTCTACAGCTATTTCTTGGTGCATATTTTTGAAATATGTCCCACCATCAACTTCTGTGACTTTAGGTGAAATTAAACCATAAAACCACCAAATATGCTGAGTGACATAACTTTCTACTATGACCATGCTTTCCCTAAAAATTTACGAGAACAATGTTATATTTGGAATGAAGCCTCACAACTCTGACATTCTACGTATCATTTATATGTATGTTCTACTTTCATGATTTAATCTTCTAGGCTTGGGGTGGGAGGGGGGCTTGGGGAAGGGGATACAGAAAAGAGCAAATAGCATATATGACAGAAAATTAACCTCAATTCTGACAAACAACCAAATAAATGAGGCAGCCTGCTTGATCCTACATTTATTTAAATAAATCAGCTTTTATTGGTGCTGGTGAAAAACAGCAGCATCCTTTTATCTTTTGAGGAAGGTAATTACAGGATGATATATATCAGAAAATATCAAAAAGGCACACTTGTCCCAAAACAAATATCCAAAAATCAAATGAAGCTGTCTAGCAACAGCGACTAACATAATCTTCCGTGCATTATTTTCTTTGAGTCATTTTAAAAATAAGCAGCCAGCTATCCATCCTCTGGGCACTCCTGGGATGAGTTTGCCACAAAAGCCACTTATATTTTTAGAAGCCCAAGTCTTGACAAATCAGTTCCTAAGAACATAATTTGTTACACGTTGAAGAAAGCCTGAAACATGGACCTCGGTGAAAGAGGCTTCCCTATCTTGTTGTAACCTTTCCAAATGCAAGTATGTGGGAAGAATACCCATAAATTTAAGTTGAAACCAAAACACTTAGAATATTTCCAATTTAAAATACATTAAAATGTGGTCTTCGAGAGGAAATGAAAATAGCTTTTAAACATATGAAAAGATGCTCATCATCATTCATAAGAGAAATCTGAGTTAAAAATTAGATATCATTTTTCACTCATCCAATGGGGGGCGGGAGGGGAGTTTAATAAATCACCCTGAGGAGAACTAGAAACTCTCACACATTCTTGATGCAAGCAGAGTAGTATAACCTCTCTGACAGGCAATTTGTAAATGTCCGTCAAAATTTAAATTCCACTTTGCCTCGGAGCCATGATTTTACTCCTAGGAATTTCTCCTACAGATATACTCATCCTTGTCCACAAAGAACTATGTAAAAGGTCATTTACCCCAGCTTTGTTGGTGGCCTGAAGGAAGACTGACCGTATGTCACTTTGTATGACATGGGTATTTACCTATTTCAAAAAACAACGTAAAGTTTGGGGAGTGGAGGGGAGAATGTGATCTATATTGTTAAGAAATTCAAAATGTTCTAAATTGCCCTACAAAAGGAAATACTAAAGGGCCCCAGACAAGATTCATTCCAGAACCCTGCAATAAAATGCTATGTTCAGATGGCTGGCACAGCTGCATTGGGGAACGTTCCTTATCAAGAGCTCCCTCTGATCCTTTAATAACCAAAACCCCTTGGTGGGGATCTGCCGTGGACTTGAATGCCACTTCACAACAAGCAGTGTTTCAGAAAGATTCCAATTTATTCCTTGCAAAAGCATATCATATATAAATGTAACTGTCACTCCGAGAAGCAGGACTACATTATGCTGCAGACTTAACACAGACTGAAAGCATGTTCCCCATGTCTTCTCCAGCAACGCCTGCCAAATGGGCGTCTGAAATGTCCTATTGAAACAGGTGGTGTCTGAACGGAATTGGATTTCTGCCTATAGAAACCCTAGTTTTAACAACTGCTGTGGTTAGTTTTAATTTTCAGTCCTTAAAATTAACTGCTTGCCAGTGATTCAGAAATAGACTGAACAACATGTTTAGACTTTGGCCTGTTTAATTGAGGAAAGCAAGCAAGCAAGACAAAAAAAAGAAAAAAAGCTACCAGTATCCTACCACCATTCCATAAAGAACAACAGAACCACAGCAGACCATTTGATTTCCAGGCCAAAAACAGGGGAGCAGCTGTGACATAAACTCGATTCTCCGAAGATACTTGTCCCTTTTGTGCTTTCTCCACAGAAGCACAAGGATACAACCATCGTGCTGAACATAGTACTTAGGAAGTCTTGTAAGGTCTTTAAGAAGCCTTATTTGATCGGCTAGAAATTTAGAATTAAGAACAATGATGAAAACTAATAATTTCTCTAATGAAAACCTACATCTTAAAAAAAAGATCTTCTGAACAGATCTTCATTTCACTTTATACAAGCAAAATACAAGCTGCCAGAGTTAAACTCCTTGAAGGGAGATACCGTGGGCTACCATCCTTTAAATCCAACACAGGTCCACCAATATGCGAGTCACACTCACCGGGGGTAAAGACGGCTTCCTGTGACTAAATCTAGAGCGGCTTATGCCACAGAGCAAACCTTTCTCATGGTCCTTTAATGCTTGACATAAATGTGGTTAAAGATCTGTTGATTTTCTGAACCAACAAAAGAAAAAGAACCAAGGGGCCGGGTATCTGCTAACCAAAGTGGAATTTAACGTTTGGACATTCCCACTGAGGAAAACAGTCTCACCCATTTCACAGCTGACAAACTGAGATTCAAAGAGACGCCATCATTTTTCTCAGCTAGAAGATGGCAAAGACGAGCTTTTTCCTTAAGTCTACCTGATTTCAGAACTTCTTCCAACAGTATCACACTCCCTCCCCACAGGAATCCCTAGAGAGCTGTTAGGAGAATGGCGACTTTCAGCTATAGGTGCGCGATATCTGCATCTTAACTGCCGACACCCAAAAGAAAAACTCCCATTTCAGTCAGACGTGATGGGTGTCAAGCCCTTCAGCACTTTTTCAGTAGGAATGAATTCTAGCTACTAAGAAGGTGATCAGTAAAGACAAAATCATCTATTGTGATCAAAAATCCTTAAAAAAAAAAAAAAATCCTGGGACGCCTGGGTGGCTCAGTTGGTTGAGCGGCTGCCTTCGGCTCAGGTCATGATCCCAGCGTCCTGGGATCGAGTCCCACATCCGGCTCCTTGCTCGGCAGGGAGCCTGCTTCTCCCTCTGCCTCTGCCTGCCACTCTGTCTGCCTGTGCTCGCTCTTTCTCGCTGTTTCTCTCTGACAAATAAATAAAATCTTTAAAAAAAAAAAAAAAAAAAAATCCTGACATCCTAAACAGCATTTTGAAAATCACTCAAAAAGGATTCAACGTTTTATACAAAAACAAGTAGAGGGGCGCCTGAGTGGCTCAGTGGGTTAAAGCCTCTGCCTTCGGCTCAGGTCATGATCTCAGGGTCCTGGGATCAAGCCCCGCATGGGGCTCTCTACTCTGCAGGGAGCCTGCTTCCCCCTCTCTCTGCCTGCCTCTCTGCCTACTTGTGATCTCTGTCTGTCAAATTAAAAAAAAAAAAAAAAAAACAAGTAGAAATTCTCATTGGAATTCAGAGGTGCTTCCCAATGGGGTATATTTGGTCTTTTTGTTTAAAATCCAAGGACAGGGACGCCTGGGTGGCTCAGTTGGTTTAAGCGGCTGCCTTCGGCTCAGGTCATGATCCCAGCGTCCTGGGATCGAGTCCCGCATCGGGCTCCTTGCTCGGCAGGGAGCCTGCTTCTCCCTCTGCCTCTGCCTACTACTCTGCCTGCCTGTGCTCTTGCTCGCTCGCTCTCTCTCTCTCTCTCTCTGACAAATAAATAAATAAATAAAATCGTTTTAAAAAAAAATCCAAGGACAAATAGACTATATCACATCTTACCCTCAAAAGTTTATTGCTCATGGTCTCTACCCTTCCTACCAAACAAAAAATAGAATAAGATCTCAAAATAAAAGCAATCTCCTCTCAGGAGCTCCCAGGTTCTTCTTTTCCATGTCCTGACCCCTGCCTTCTGTCTTTTACTTAAGGCCTGACAGGGACTAGATCCTAAACCAAATCTACAAGTTCCCTAGAGCAGCTCCAATTAGGTCTCTCATTTAGAGGAACCAACCTTTAGGGTCTTGAAAATGAAATCATTCTGTAGTCCAATGTTCTCAGAGAACAATGCTTCATTACAAAAGTGTCCTTCCCTCAAAAGTTACTATTTTTTTTCTTTTAAAGCAAAATATCCGAAATATATACTAGGGACTTATTCAACAGAAGAACAACAGAAGAGTACATTTCTTTGAGACTATTTAGAATGAGTTGCAACACTTTAAAAAAAAAAAAAAAAAGGGAGGAAGAAATCCAGAGGAAAAAAGGAATGTTTTGGGAACACCCCCCTCAAGAAAAAAGTTATCATGTAGTTTATGACATATTGGTTTATAGATTCTAAAGTAGAAAAAAAATCTAAAATCTTTCAAGATCTTCTGGCAGAAAGCTCTTTGGAATCATTTTCTTCTAATAGTTAAAAGCATTTTTCAAAGATGCTACTACCTCTAAAAACAACCTTTCTGATCTCTTGAAAAGCCAAGTTCAACTTTTTTTTTTTAAGATTTTATTTATATGTTTGACAGAGATCACAAGCAGACAGAGAGGCAGACAGAGAGAGAGGAGGAAGCAGGCTCCCTGCTGAGCAGAGAGCCCGATGATGCCATGTGGGGCTTGATCCCAGGACCCTGGAATCATGACCTGAGCTGAAGGCAGAGGCTTTAAACCACTGAGCCAACCCAGGTGCCCCACCAAGTTTAACTTTTAATAGTGTTATGTACTTTTGATTTAAAAGAAAAATTAAGGAGAAGGACCCAGGGCCCAAACAGTAGATTTACTCTATTCATGCCTCATGCTATAATGATTTCACACAGTAGATACGTATGATATGGGATTGAGATTTTCCTGTAAAGACAGAATATAAACATCTATGTCACACATGTAATGTTTAAGTGTAAGAAACATAGCACCCCTCTCTTACCCTAAAATCCAGGGGGGGGGGGGGGAGTTTATCTGAAGAGACATAGTCATAACAAGAGTTCTAATAAACATCAAAACAAAGGCAACAAAATCAAAAATAAACAAGTACAATTACATCAAACAAAAAGCTTCTGCAAAGCAAGGGAAATCAGCCACAAAATGAAAAAGGAAACCTATAGAGGAAAGTATATGCAAATCATCTAAGGAGTTAATATCCAAAATATATAAAGAATTCATATACCTCAATGGCAGAAACTACAGTCTGACTTTAAAAATCTGTCTAAGAAGATACACCAATGGCCAACAAGTACATAAAAAGGCACTTAAGATGACTAATCATCAGGGAAAGGCAAAATAAAATCACGATTCTGCACCTGAGGAAGATCACCTCACACTTGTTAGATAGGCTATTATCAAAAAGATAAGAAATGATAAGTACTGGAGAGGATGTGGAAAAAAATAGAATCCTCAATGCACTGTTGGTGGGATTGTATACTGGTACAGCCACTATGGAAAACAATATATAGAGGTTCCTCAAAAAATTAAAAACAGGACTACCATAGGATCCAGCAATCCCAAGTGTGTGCGTGTGTGCGTGTGTGTGTGTGTGTTTACACATAGGAAATAAAACCAGCATACTGAAAAGACATCTGTGCTTCTATGTCCACGGCAGCACTATTCACAATAACATCACAAATAAGATGTGGAAATAACCTAAGTGAATCGACAGAATAATGGAGTATTATTCAGCCCTGAGAAAGGACATCATGCCATTGGTGACAACATGGGTGAAACTTGAAAGCATTACACTAAGTGAAAGTCAGACTGAGAAAGACAGATACTCTATGATATCACTTATATGTGGAATCTTAAAAAGCTGAACTCCTAGAAACAGAGACTAGAATGGCAGCTACCAGGTGCTGGAGAGTGGGGGAAAGGGAGGAGATGCTGGTCAAACAGTACCAACGGTCACTTATAAGAGTAAGTGGAATGCAACGGAAAGCAATTATATATGGCAATTATAATTAATGTTATCATACTGTGTATTTCAAAGTTATTAAGAGAGTAGAACTTAAATGTTTTCACCAAAAAAGAAATGGAAATTATGTAACGTGATGGAGATGATAGCTAATACTATGGGAGTAATCACTCTGCAATATACAAGTGTGTCAAATCAATACACTCTACATCTTAAACTTATACAATGGTATATGCATGTCAATTATGTTAATAGAGCTTAAAAGAAAGATTTCTACAGCGCCTGGGTGGCTCAGTTGGTTAAGTGACTGCCTTCAGCTCAGGACATGATCCCGGATTGAGTCCTGCATCGGGCTCCCAGCTCCATGGGGAGTCTGCTTCTCCCCTCTCATGCTTTCTCACTCTCTCTCTCAAATAAATAAATAAAATCTTAAAAAAAAAAAAAGAAAGAATATTTCTAATAAAATCAAAATGGCTCATAAGTTAGTAACACTATGGCAGTCTGCATTAATATCAAGACAATGATAAATATTTACGTATCAGGCAAAAACAATACAAGGCAGCCAAGAATCTAGGCAGCCAAAAAATGTTCATTAGTCTATAGATGCCCACATTTCCATAAAAGACTAATTTTCCCATACTACCTGGACAGAATCTAGAGGATTTCTATTATTTTGAACACATTTTCAAATTTTAATTTTACCCTAAAATCCACTGGCATCAGTCTCTTAAAGAATTTATGTTAAGTAACTGGTTTGCCTGAATAGTTCACATTTCAACTTATTTTAGAGGTGTCAAGACACAATCTAAGTCTAACAGAAAAAATCTGCAGGCTTCAAACTGCCCTCCAAAAATTACAACGAAGGAGAGTCAAGGAGGACAGTTCTGAGATAAAGCTGAGAAGAGGGAGAGAGAACCCTCCTGGAGACCTTATCGACAATGCACTCAGCTGCATTATCAGTGACCTGTGACCTCTTCTCCAGCGGGCCAGCAAGCCCTGAGTACTCTGGGACTAAGAGGTGTTTTTAAAAGTTCTTGTGCCGGGACGCCTGGGTGGCTCAGTTGGTTAAGCGGCTGCCTTCGGCTCGGGTCATGATCCCAGCATCCTGGGATCGAGTCCCACATCGGGCTCCTTGCTCGGCGGGGAGCCTGCTTCTCCCTCTGCCTCTGCCTGCCACTCTGTCTGCCTGTGCTCGCTCTCTCGCTCTCCTTCTCTCTCTGACAAATAAATAAATAAAATCTTTAAAAAAAAAAAAAAGTTCTTGTGCCATATTTGCTCTTTCCTACGACTCTTATCAGAAGCCTGACATATTCAAGTTCCAGAATCCACAGGCTCTGATCACCCACCTGAAGACATAGCCAAGAGGAATAATGAGAAGCATAAAATGCCATCATAAAATGGAAATAATAACAATCAGGATTTTAAATGGACCAGCTCTTTTTTTTTTGATTGAAGTATAGTTCAATTTCATCTTAGTATCAGGTGTACAACGTAGTAATTCGCCAGCTATCTACAGTATGAAATGCTCACCATGATAAGTGTATCTGTCGCCATATACATTTATCACAGTCTTACTGACTAAATTCCCTATGCTCTATTTTCATTCCCATGACTTATTTACTTTATAACTAGAAGTCTGTACCTCTTAATGCCCTTCACATTTTTCACCAGTCCCCTCCCCTCCTCCCCTCTGATGACCACCAAAATTTGTTCTCTGTATTTGCAAGTCTGTTTCTGTTGGTTTTATTTTGTTTGGTTGGTTGGTTGGTTGCCAGTTTTTTTCATTCCATATATAAGTAAAGTCATGGTATTTTTCTTTGACTTGTTTTTCAGATTCCAAATATAAGTAAAATCATGATATTTGTCTTTCTCTGTCTGACTTGCTACAATTAGCAGAATATCCATCTACTAGGTCCATCCATGTTGTCATGAATGGCAGGATTTCATTCTTGCTTTACTGCAAAGTAAGAGCCCATTACGTATATATAGCACATCTTCTTTACCCATTCATCTATCAATGGACACATAGGGTGCTTCTTGGCCATTGTAAATAATGCTGCAATAAACATAAGAGCACGTATATCTTTTCAAAGTAGTGTTTTAATTGTTGTTGGGTAGATAAGCAGGAATGGACCAGTTCATTTTTAAGGGCATAGCCACAGGTAAATAGCATCAACAGTGTGTTTTTGATAACTAAAAAAAGAATAAAATAGGTTTTTTTTAAAAAAACACCATTCCTTAATAAATATATAATAAATCTCTAACTTTAAAAATGAGTCGTATTACAAGGGCACCTGGGTGCCTCAGCCAGTTAAGCGTCTGACTTAATTTCAGCTCAGGTCATGATCTCAGGGCCCTGAGATCAGGCCCCACATCTGGCTCCCTGCTCAGTAGGGAATCTGCTTGACGATTCTCTCTCTCCCTCCCTTTCACTGCCCCTCCCCCCCACTCATGCTTGTTCACTCTCCCCTAAAATAAGTAAAACTTAAAAAAAAAAAAAAAAAGGAAAATGAGTTGTATCACAAAAGGCCATTTCTTCATGAAGATACATTTCCCCATAAAGTACTATAAGTGGTGGTTTATTTCCAAAGCTGGCCCAATAACCTATTTAACCCATAATGTACTGACACTGTACATTAAGACAAATAAAGACATAAATACCATCTCATGGTATTTATGACAAATACCATTTTATTCAGAGTGCTGAATGAAATGTGGTAAAGGGACTTAGAATGCTTCAAATGCATTAGTATTTCAACTGAAAGGATGGGAGCTTGGCAAAAAAAGGACTCCAAAAAATGGACTTCACAAGTTCCACATAAACCAAAAAGTTCACAGAAGTGAACATATGGGTGATTTTCTTATGAGAGGATCCACATCTTCTCAAAGTGGTTGTCTCTAACCCCACCAAAAAGGGTTTCAATAAAGAGAAAAAATTCCCGTGCTATATAAAGCCAAATTCTTCCCTGCATAGCCCTCAGATAGGCTTATAGGAGAAATGAGGCATTTTGCAAAATTATGGTCCACACATGTTTACACATATGATACGTGCATTGAGGCAAAGCTATCAAAAACCTTCCAGAAAAACGAAGTGGAGGAAATACTGAAGTAAAGAACACATTTCAACATTTTACAGAGTCAGAATTGCCCACAGAAGATAACACAGGAAGTTCATGTGAAGTGGAATGAGGATGATGGTCCCAACGGTGCCCACTGCAGACTTTCACGGGTCAGTAAGCAAACACTCCACACTTTATTATCTGTATAAAACCCCTTGTTTCCCCAACCAAGCCAAATCACACAAGCAAAACTTGGCTACCACGATCTTTAAAAAAAAAAAAAAAAAAAAAGGAAAGAAATCCGGGGCACCTGGGTGGCTCAGTCAGCTAAGCGTCTGCATTCAGCTCAGGTCATGATCCCAGGGTCCTGGGATCGAGCCCTGTGTTAGGCTCCCTGCTCAGCAGGGAGTCTGCTTCTCCTCCTCCCTATGCCTCTGAACCTTCCCTGCTCATGCTCTCTCTCTCCTTCTCTTTCTCTCTCAAATAAATAAAATCTTTAAAAAAGAAAGAAAGAAAGAAAGAAAAGATCCATCTTTTACCTACACACAATTCAAATAAACAAAAATGTGTATTTAAATGCCCAAGCCTGTCATATGAATGACTATACCTTTTCTATTAATTTTTCACAAGAAAATCTGGATAACAACCTCTTTTTATATAATTTTAAACAGGTCTTTCAACTTTACCTAAAAGTTTCTATAAACTGATATGACAAAGTTCAGACACTGTCCTTAACTGAGGAAAGTTTATTGTTTTCGGCTTTTTGTTAAAAGAGATTTGAGCTGCACAGACTATCAAGCTATTCTCAGAAACAGTGGAATTTCAGATTCATACCTACTTAAAATATTCATGTTGGCTTACCTCTTCCTCCCAAACCAGGAGTCCACAGCTAAGTCATTAAGGCCCTTCCTCTCTCTTACCTCTCTCAAAACACTAAGATACCTCTTAACACAGTAGCAACTAGTTTTCGATATAAAGGTTTTCCACAAGGCAGTGCCCACTTACCCCTCCTGCCTTCAGCAACTTTCTTCTAAACTCCTCTGTGGGGTTGTTGAAAGTTAGCTTTTCACAGCGGAGGTGATTCACTGGTGGATGGCCTTCAAGATGCAGGAATAAGTCATAATCAAAGCGGACTTTCTTAGGTTCTTCCTAGAGATTAAAAAAAAAAAAATGAGAAAGAAGAGAGAGAGCTAAGCACATACAAATTTTGAAAGCAAAGTTTTATTCTTCAGAAGAAACAGAAAAGACCCAGGTATGCAACAGCTATTGTGTCAAAGACCTGGAAAAAGAAAATTATCATGGGATTATCTACAAAGCAAAAGGCAAATACCTAATGAATCAGTGTCTTGTTTTCTGAGAGAATCAACTCATCATTTTTCATGTAATATCTCAAGTGGTGTAACACCACCAACACAGCCACCCAACTAGAAACCTAAGATACCCCTGAAGTCACTTCCTCCCTTTCCCACTCCACCCCTCCACCCATTAGCAACAACTGCCATTTTCTCTCCTAAGTATTCCTCGAACAAACCCTCTAACCCATAACTCTTCTTACTGCCAAAATTATAATAAGCTCCTTTCTCTAGTAGGTCTTCCTACTTCAGGACAGATTCATCTTCAATTCCTCCTTCATCCAGGCCTCAAAATTATCCACATGGAACAAAAATCTAGCCATTCCACAGCTTGATTAAAACTTAAGCTGGGGTGCCTGGGTGGCTCAGTTGATGAGCGTCTGCCTTCAGCTCAGGTCCTGGGATCGAGCCCCACTTCGGGCTCCCCGCTCTGTGGCAAGCCTGCTTCTCCCACTCCCACTACCCCCTGCTTGTGCTCCCTCTCTCGCTGTGTCTCTCTCTGTCAAATAAATAAACAGAATCTTAAAAAAAAAAGAAACTTCAAAAAAAAAAAAAAACTTCAAAAGCTGCCAACTGCCATTAGGATAAAAATCAAAGCTCACTTGAAGGCCTCCTAAGAAGGGCTTTCAGAACCTGGCTCTCGGCTCTTCATCCCGCCACACAGCATCTACCCATCTCCTGGTCCAGCAAACACATGCTGTTGGGTGTTCCCAGCATCTCTTATGCTCTAGGCTAGCTCTGGGTTCCACCCTTGCTTTGCGTTACCACCCTCGTTCCCTGCCTCCATTCCTCCACCTTTTTGTCACTTGGACAACTTCTACTCCTCCTTCTCCACTCAGGTTTCACTTTGGGGACGGATTCCTAGAACTCCACTCCCAATTTCCCACTGCCTCGCCTCTGCCCTGGGAGCGTCTCTCTCCTCCTTGCCACATCTTAGGGTAACCATCCTATCTTTCCCTTTATCCTGCTTAACCATGAGAGACTGTGGACTCTGAGAAACAAACTGAGGGTTTTGAAGGGGTAGAGGGCAGGAGGTTGGGTGAGCCTGGTGGTGGGTATTAAGGAGGGCACGTATTGCATGGAGCACTGGGTGTGGTGCATAAACAATGAATTTTGGAACACACACAAATTAAATTAAATTAAATTAATTAAATTAAATTTTTTAAATGATGTATTGTATGGTGACTAACATAACACAGTAAAATAAAGAAAGAAATAAGAAAATAAAAAAAACAAAGACAACACAAAAACTTTGACATTGTCATCAGTTTTCTCAAAGAGCCTTTCAGTTTTGACACTTAAACTGTTTTCTTTTGAAAGCTTATTTTGCGTTAACCCTTACTGATTTTCTGTGCCTCAGTTGCTAAACAGTTTAATTACAAATGTATTATGTAATATTTGAATGTTTCCCCAGTATCATGTTCAATGGCTTCATTAAACTTGTCTTTAAAAAAAAAAAAAAATCTTGAAAGTAGGAGCAATGGTTGAATCATCCTTGCACCCTTGACAATTAGTTTAGCACCTGTGCATAGCAGAAATGCAATAAACATCTGTGAAATGAACCAGGAGGAGGAAACAGCATCAGATCCACAAGAACGCAATCATCAGAATTTCATGATACTCAAGTTCTACTCTCGAGCCACTACTGTAGTTAGCTAAACACTTAAACCTCTCTACACACAGATTCTTAAGCATCCCAGGTGCAATGAAGACTAAGAATAATGACAGTGACTAATACAAATGTTAACAGTTATCTCATCTAATTCTCATAGCTCGCCTCTAGGTCAACTGTGAGCCCTGTTTCACAGATATGGAAATTAAAGCACTGAAATTTGTTGCATTATTTTACATAAAAACGCCTTCTGTGTTACAAATATTAACCATCTCTGTGAAGGGTTACCATTTTTTTTCATTTGTCATTAGCTTTGCCATTTTGTTTACTTTTAACAGGTTTATTAAGAAATAATTCACAGGCCATAAAATCTACTCTCAAAAATATACAATTTAGTGGTTTTTAGTATATTCGCAGAATTATGAGACCATCACCACCACCTAATTTTAGATTTACATTCTCATCATTCCAGAAATAAAACTCAAATACATCAGTAGTCACTCCCCATTCCCCCAGATCCTGGATCACCTCCTACCACTAATCTACTTCAGTTTCCCTAAAGTTGACTGTTCTGTAGACTTGGCATTTCATACAAACATATGAACATACACAATATGTAATCCTTTGGGACGGTCTTCTTTCACTTGGCATGATGTTTCCAGGGTTCATACATGTTGTAATGTGTCAGTAGTTAGTTCCTTTTTACGGCTGAATAATATTCTACTGTATGAGGTATCCCAGTTACTGTTTATCCACCTCTCGGATAGACATGTATATTTTTTTCTTTTTAGCCACTGCGAATAGTGCTGGTATGAACATCTGTGTTTAAGGTTGTTGTTTTTTTTTAAGATTTTATTTATTTGTTTGACACAGAGGGAGAGAGATCACAAGTAGGCAGAGAGGCAGGTAGAGAGAAAGGAGGAAGCAGACTCCCTGCTGAGCAGAGAGCCTGACGCAGGGCTTGATCCCAGGTCCCGATGCAGGGCTCGATCCCGGAGACCTGGGATCATGACCTGAGCCGAAGGCCAAGGCTTTAACCCACTGAGCCACCCAGGCGCCCCTGTGTTTAAGTTTTTATGTAGACATGTATTTTCATTTCTCTTGGGTAAACACCTAAGGGTAGAACTTCTGGGTCATAAGGTAACTCCGTGTTTCAACATTTTTTACAAACTGCCTTACTCATTTCCAGAGTGGCTGCACCATTTTAAAATCTCAATAGCAATGTATGAGGTAGTTCTGTTTTTTAATAGAGAACATATTCAAATGTTACACAGTTAAATAAAGCAATGTTTTTCCTTAAAAAAGAAAAATTTGTGGGGCACCTAGTGGCTCAGAGGGCTAAGCATCTGTCTCTTGATTCGGGCTCAGCTCATAATATCAGGATCCTGAGACAGAGCCCCACGATGCACTCTGCGCTAGGTGTGGAACCTGCCTGGAATTCTCTCTCTCCCTGGGGCCCTCCCTCCCCAATTCACTCTCAAAAAATCTGTCTTTATTTAAAAAAAAGGATTTGTTATGTTACTATTGTGATGAAACAAAGTGATTTGAACCTACTTCTTTTGACTCAAAAGTCTTAGCACCTGAAACTGTCAAAATGTAAGCATCACCTGCTACAAATTCACAGTTTCCACCTCCTCATCCACACCTCCCCAAATCAGTCTCCACTCATTCGCTCACTAGCAAGCAGCCCTGAAACCTGGTCTTTCCCTCTTTCACCAGGATACCCCTCTCTCCTGGTTTTCCTCACACTTAACTGGCATTCCTTCCCAATCTTCTTCTCAGGCTTCCCATCTCTAGTCACTGACCCTTAGACGTCCTTTAACTGCAGGCAAGTTCCCCAAGAAGCTGACACACATTCACAGGGTGTCACTTCCTGCTACAGGACAGTGACTCCCTTATCCATACCTCCAGCCCAGCTCCCACCTGACGACCAGATACTCGTGGGGCGCAGTCTGCCCAGATCTCCATTGAGGTGACCCCCAACAACAGCAAAGTCATGGATTATCTTAACCTGAGCTTATCTTTATCTGTCCCTTCTCCTATTCACTATATCTTGGCAAACAGAAGTCCTAATTTCTTTCCTTTTTTTTTTTTTAAGATTTTATTTATTTGACAGAGAAAGAGAAGGATCACAAGTAGACAGAGAGGCAGGCAGAGAGAGAGAGGAAGCAGGCTCCCTGCGGAGCAGAGAGCCCAATGCGGGACTTGATCCCAGGACTCTGGGATCATGACCCGAGCCGAAGGCAGAGGCTTTAACCCACTGAGCCACCCAGGCGCCCAGAAGTCCTAATTTCTTATCAAAGTTAAAATACAGAAAAACCATTCCCAGCTCTTCCTCCCGCTTCACTCATCACACTCAAATAGTCTCCCAGTTCGACTCAGAATTCCCCCTTAGGAACTCTCAAATTCTTTGTCCAGTCACCATACCTTTATCCAGTCACCAAACCTTTCCCTTAGCTTAGACCTTCATCATTCCTCACCTGGTCACCTCCCCTATGTCTGAACCCACCCCATTCTACCTCCCACAGTGACAAGACAGTGATCTTTCTAGTAGAAAAATCAGATCACACCTTTTCATTGATATAAATGCCTTTAATGACTCATCATTTTCCAAAGGATAAAATCCCGCTTCCTCGGAATAACCATCTTAGTCCTTTAATACCTTCCCTGCATTTCCTTTGTTTTCTCACGACACCCTGTGCTTCCATAATTGTGTAGCACTTGCGGTTCCCAATAATTCGCATTATCTCATTCATTTTGCCTTTCACATGTACTGCTCCCCACGCCTACACAGTGTTCCCTCCCAATACACCTCTCCTGCCTTGCTTGCTTAATGCACTCATTATTCAAAACACAGCTAAAGCATGAAATCCGCTGAAAGTCTTCCTGATACTTCCAATCCAATCCGTATTAGACATCCCTCTTAGAGCATTCCTTTATTAATGCAATTATCACATTGAATTATGATCATTTTTTATTTATCTGCCTCTCCTCTAAACTGTAAAACAGTCAACACAACCTTAGAATTTAATTAAAAACATAAGAAGGGCTGCTTTCTGCCTTATAATTGGGACCGTAAATTTGTAGAGCCTTCTGGGAAGACAATTTGGCAGTCAACATGCTAACCCAGTAATTCTAAGAATCTCTTCTACAGAAATAGTCAAATATGTGTGCAAAGACAGATACAGATGATAAAATGTTTGTGGTAGCATTATTTGTAATGGTAAAAAAAAAAATGAAATGATCTTCAAGTGAGTATATCATATCACTGAATACCACTCAGATGTTTAAAAATATAAATTTGGAAATACTGCCAAGTGGATTAAAGGTAAGTCACAGATATATAAAATATATAATATTTTAATATTATGCCCCTGCCAATCTCTACTTGACACAGATCTTATCTGTGCAAGTGCATGGGGGGTAATCAGGAAAGGCTGTACCAAACAGTTAATAATGACTAAATGGAGTCAAAAAATATACTCCTGCAGGGGCGCCTGGGTGGCTCAGTCAGTTAAGTGTCTTCCTTCAGCTCAGGTTGTGATCTTGGGGATACCAAGATCGAGCCCCGTGTCTGGCTCTGTGCTCAGCGGGGAGTCTGCTTCTCCCTCTCACTCTCCCTCTGTTCTCTCTCTCTCTCTCCCAAATGAATAAATAAAATCTTTAAAATATATATACTCCTGGGGCGCCTGAGTGGCTCAGTGGGTTAAAGCCTCTGCCTTCGGCTCAGGTCATGATCCCAGGGTCCTGGGATCGAGCCCCACATCGGGCTCTCTGCTCAGCAGGGAGCCTGCTTCCTCCTCTTTCTCTCTCTCTCTGCCTACTTGTGATCTGTCTGTCAAATGAATAAATAAAATCTTAATAAAATAAAATAAAATATTTATACTCCTGCATACTTTTTTAAAAATAAAAATGTATTGATGTATATAAATCATTACCAGCAGGAAAAGAATGAATAACAATATCACTTCACAACACTTAAATATATATTTAAAAAAAGAAAAAACACGTTTCCATAAAACTTAGGGTAAGGACCACAGAGAATGACTATCTTTCTATGAATCTTGAGTGCAGTTTTCTTTTAAAGATTTTTCTTTTGAGTGAGGAAAAGCGTCCTCACAAACCTTGTGTTCTAGGAGGGCAGACTTCAATATTATGTCAATCTATGCTCCTTAGGAAAGAGTCTTCTTAAATTGCAAACAAGAAAGTACGCTTCTATTCTATATACGCAGCTAATACATTTCCGCTTCGAGGTGGAAATCTGTTTTGGCAATATCAAACTGTCCCTCGCATCCCGCTTGAGTCCTTGACATTTACTCAGGTACCGTCTCTAAGGACAGAATGAAAGAGAGAAGCAGGGTATCCTTTCAACCTAAAAGGCTACAGTCAAGTACGTTTCAGTGGGCCTACTGGTTTAAAATTTCAACACTCATCGTTCTCATAGAGAAGCTTGTTCTGTCGAACACAAATGCAAAACAAGATAGAATAAACATACACGAATGGAAAAACAGCAGTGACAGACACTCTACCTCCCCTTTTGGGGTAATGACTCTGACCTCTCAAATAAATGAGCAAAGCTGAAAACAGGCTTACTTAGAAGCAGGGAAAGCAGAAGGATGGAGATGGACCCGAGGACAGGATGATATCGTCCTTACTATACAATAGTAGGACTCTCCTTAAGATCATATGGAAGTCTTTCTGCAGCTTTCTCTCATCTTCTCTGAAAACTCAGAAGAATACTTTTCATAAACCATTACTGTAACGGATGTTCATTCTTTGAGACAGAGCTGAAGCAACTCCAGGGGTGAATAAAATGATAAAGACTCAAAAGAAATAAAATGTACATTCTGGAGGAAGAGTCCAGACTCCTAAATTTTTACCCACAGATCATTTCAGTAAGAAGAGAAATGTGTCTGGCTCAGAGAATACAGCAAAACTTTGGTTTGTTAAAAAACAACAGGGCACCTGGGTGGCTCAGTGGGTTAAAGCCTTGGCCTTCGGCTCAGGTCATGATCCCAGGTCCCCGGGATCGAGCCCTGCATCGGGCTCTCTGCTTGGCAGGGAGCCTGCTTCCTCCTCTCTCTCTGTCTGCCTCTCTGCCTACTTATGATCTCTGTCAAATAAACAAATAAAATCTTTTTAGAAACCACAAATAAAATAAAATAACTCTAAGATAAATGAAGAGATGACAAAGCAATAAATTTTAATTAAAAAATTAATAACATACAGAAAAGAACTTTAAATACTACAACCATGTACCCTCCACTGAGATTAAACAGATGTTAACATTTTCACTGTTTACCTTTTCCTCAAAGGATACAATTTTATTTTATTTTTTAAAGATTTTATTTATTTGAGAAAGAGAGCAAGGGAGAGAGAAAGCACAAGCAGGGGGAGAGCCAGAGGGAGAGTGAGAAGCAGGCTTCCTGCTGAGAATCTGATGCGGGGCTCTATCCCAGGACCCAGGGATGATGACCTGAGCTGAAGGCAGACCCTTAACTGTCTGAGCCACCCAGGAGCCCCTAAAGGATACAATTTTATAAATATAAGCTGCTCTACGGCTCCTTCCCAGTAACCAATGCTACTTAGTTCCCGTGCTGTCATTTCAATTCACACTCTTGTGCTACGTATGTGTATTTCTAGAAGATTATTTATTCTCAGCTTCAGTGGCTTATAAAAACATATAAAAATGGCATCATAACCATATACTTACACTTCTGTAACTTTTAAGTTGTCATGATTCTTGTTTCTGAGACTTACCCATGTTGCTACATTAACTGCTATACAGCGTTTTGTGTATTCCTAACCCACCATTTAGGGATCCACATCTCTATATAGGACCAATTAGGTACAGCCCACTTTTTCATATCACAAACACTGAAATATAGATGTCTCATTGTGTACCTATAAAAATAGCAATTGTTATTACATATAAAATCTTAAAGACAATCTAAACCCAGAAAACTGAAGTAAGCTAATATGGATGCTAAACAGAAAATCTATTCAATGGTGTTCAGCTCAAGTGTCTATTTCATAATGGCCCCAAGGAAATGACTGCTTCCCATCTCATGTGCCTCCTTCTTCCTTCATTTTTTAGTAAACTACAATTCCTCACAAACTGAGTCAATAAGATGAATCATAGGCATGACTACAAAGTGCCGAGAAGACGTGTGTGTGTGTGTGTGTGTGTGTGTGTGTGTACACGTACGTATGTGTGGTGTTAGGGAGATTCTGATGATTTCTGTAAAAAAGGAAATTGGGTAATTCAGAAAATAAATTTTTTTGTTGAAAAGATAGCCTGTAAAAATGACTAGAAAAGGTGTTTAAAAAAAAAAAAAAGGAGAGAAGATACTTCACTACAGCATTATTTCCAAACTGAAGCCAATGCAATGTTCAATTGACTTACGGAGACGGGAATAGAACTGTACAGCCATTACGAGCCTCCCACAAGAGATCTTAACTGTCTAGTCCCTAATTACTTTAGAGCAACACATTTTCTGGCTTGAAAGGCTAGACTCTTCCTAATGCCTAGATGAAATAGAACACTGGATGTGTGACAAGAGGGAAGAAAGGCCCCACATGATCTTTATTAATTAAACTTCTAGAATATTGAGGAGCACTTGGGTGGCTCTGTCGGTTAAGGGTCTGCCTTCAGCTCAATTCATGATCCTTGGGTCCTGGGATCGAGCCCGGCATCAGGCTCCGTGCTCAGCAAGGAACCTGCTTCTCCCTCTCCCTCTGCCTGTGGCTCCCCCCGCTTGTGCTCTGCCCTTCTCTCTGTCAAATAAATAAAATCTATTAAAAAAAATAATAATAAAGTTCTAGAATATTGAGAACAGGGATGGTGGAAAGAAAAGCTCTTGAACTGTCCCATAAATACAACCACTTTAATTGAAAATCAATACATTAAAAAATGGGCAAAAGATTTAAAGGGTCATTTCTCCAAAGAAAATAAACAAATGGACAACAAGCATATGAAAAGATGTTCAAAACCATAAGTCATCAGGCAAATACATATCAAAACCATTTCACATGCACCACAATAACTATAATTTTTAAAATGGAAAATGACAAGTGTTTTCCAGGATGTGGAGAAACTGGATCCTTCCCCACCACTGCTGATGGGAATGTGAAATAGTACAGTCATTTTGGAAAAAGGTTGGCAGTTCTTCAAAAAGTGAAACAGAGTTACCATATGACCCAACCACTCCACCTAGGTGTATACCCAGGAGACTTGAAAACGTATGTCCACAAAAAAATTATGTATGAATAGTCACAACAGCATTATTCATAGTAGCTAAAGATGGGAGAAAGTCAAATGTTAAGCAAATTATGAACTGATGAACAAAATGTGGTATATTTATACAATGGGATGTTATTCTGTTATTAAAAAAAAATAGTAAGCATATCAATGCATCCTATAATGTGGTAAACCTCAAAGATATATTAAGTGAAAGAAGCCAGGCACAGAAGGCCACACATTTATATGAAATCACCAGAATAGGAAATTACATCGAGAAAGGAAGTAGATTAATCATTGCCAGGGGCGGGAGATGGGAGGAATGAGATACTGCTAATAGGTACAGGGTTTCATTATGGGTTGTGAAAATCCTAAGAAAGTCATAAAATTAGATAGTGGTGATTTTTGCACAATATGCTAAAACCCGAAGACTTGCACACTTTTAAAAAATGAATTTGATGATACACAAATTATGTATCAATTTCTCAAATAAAAAATGCTAAAAGCCAGTTTAGGGAATTCCAAATTGAAATGAGAAAAAAAACAAATCGATACATCAATGTGAAGGCATATTACATGAGCAGACATAATGTATCCCAACAAATTCTGATTTGAAAAAAAAATGAACATTTCAGTGGTATTAGTGAGAAAGATATCTACCAAGTGCTTACTTATACATGAAGCATTATTCTAAATATTCTATACAGACACATTGCATCTAATCTTCCTAGCCCCCTTATGAGGTAGATATTCTTATCCATCCCCATTTTATAAAATAAGAAAAGTGAACCCCACAGAGATTGAGCAATTTGTAATATTATATAGTCTTGTGTGTTTTGCTACATATATATTTTTAAATCCAGTAGAATCTATATGTCAAGCTGATATAATGGTATAGTATGCCATGTGTGTGGCAGCTAAACATAAATGAGAGATTGTTCTTCCCAAGTGTCTAAAATTCTAAAAATATGAAAATGAGAAAAGCAGCATTTCACTGAAAAAAAACCTAAATTCTCTTTTCTGTTTTACAAACATATACTAATCTTCTTCTTCAAATGGTAATCATTCTTCTCTTAAAAAAGAAAGTTTAATGAATTTCATATAACCTGGCTTCACATAATTGAAATTATCCTTTTTAGCCACTTCCTCTATAATTAAGGGTAACAATAGCCAAAATTCCTAGAAGACAAGTTTAGCTTTTATTTTCAAATAATCTAGTGATAGAAGTGTTTATGAATCAAAATTACTTTAAACATCATCTGTTTAATGGAGGATCTTCCACTGAAAGATTAATGGGTAAAGATTACATACCTTGTTTTTAAAATAAACCTCAATTGGCAAAATGAAACCAGCATACCCAGATTCTTCTACTTTGTAAGGTGGATCTTTGCACACTGCAACATTAAAAAGAGAAAACGGGTGAGAGGAGAATAAAAGACAGAAAGACAATCTTTCTTTTGAAAACAAAACAAAACAAAAAAACAAACAAAAAACACCCAGTCTACTATCTAGATCATGCTCCATTCTCACACCCTTTACTAAATCCCCATGTGTATCTCTGATCTAGCCTTTACTTCCCCAGAATCTACAATAATTTTCCTAAGTAAAGCAAATCTGTGAGCTATTTGTTAAAATCTTGATGGAGGCATCTCATCGCAGTCAACCATGATCATTAATAACTTGACTTCAGTTGTTATCATCCTGCCCCAAAGCTTTAGGGAAACTAAGAATAGCTCCTACCATCCAAAGCTTGAAAGTTTCCTAACAAAAGTACTATCTATGTCACGTCTTTGATGTAAATTACCCCATCCTTACACCCTTCACCTTTTGGAGATACCCTGATTTCTATGCCAAAAGGTGCCATGACATCCTCCTTCCTTAGGAAATCCCAAATCCAGACTCTTCCAATATTATTGGTGCCCATAATGTCACTATCCCCAATCCACCCTCCCTCCAAAAAAGAATTAGGCAAGACTATTTAGGCCAGTTCTTAGGAAATAAGAGACACCCTCAAGAAGCTAAATATGATTTCATACCATGAGACTATCAATTAAATCAAAACCACAAGCCAACTGAAATTATTCTAGTTAAGACTGCATTTGATAGTATCACAAAGAAGTAAAAATGTAGATGCTGAACATCAAGGTGACACCGTCCTCTACGTGGCAGCTCAAGTCCTCTGCAGCAGGGCTCCAGTCTACCTTTCAGCCTTCCTCTTTTGTCACCCATCAATCCTCCTGTGCTACATTCAAGTGCACCAACTCCCCCCCAAATATGCCCAGCATTTCCCAACTTTGACCTGTCCTCCTGTCATTCCTTCCAACACACATTGATACTACTGTTAGTATCCTCTCCTAGTTCAAGTTCAAATTTCTTCACAAATTTTGTGCCCTTTCCAGACCAGAAAATACTATCATCTTTTCTCCTTTGACCCTCCTAAAGCATTCACTGTCTGAATCAGGGATTTGACACTCAACAAATTTCCCCATTACCATATATTCAGGCATTTCATCTGTAATTTCCTTCCAGTAGTCAAGGACAGAAATGTTTACCTCAGGAAGATACGGAGCATCAAGTGTCAAGGGCTCAGGCACACAGGCGTGCCAATCCGGGCTCTACCTCAGACTAACCAGGCTACCTGTGATTACTGAGTTACTCCAATTCTCCGCACACTGGATTTTCCTCCAGTGTAAGGATTCAACAGGATAATGTGCATATAAGACACAGCACAGATCCTGGCACACATAAGTTCTCAAAAAGTGACTGAAGTGAGGCAGGAAACCTAATCCATGAAACACCCAAATGTCATGTAAACTTTTCAGATGAAAATGTAAAGGAAGGAAGCAAGTAAAGCCCTAGATTTTTTGATAAGACTCAGGTCCATGGCCCTTGGGCTAAGAATTCTCCAGACAGCTTCCATTTTCTTTCCCTTTAAAAAAGGGAACACCAGGGACGCCTGGGTGGCTCAGTTGGTTAAGCAGCTGCCTTCCGCTCAGGTCATGATCCCAGCGTCCTGGGGTCGAGTCCCACATCGGGTTCCTTGCTCGGCAGGGAGCCTGCTTCTCCCTCTGCCTCTGCCTGCCACTCTGCCTGTGCTCGCTCTCTCTCCCCCTCTCTCTCTCTCTGACAAATAAATAAATTTTTAAAAAAAAATTTTTTTAAAAAAAGGGAACACCATCGGGTTCTCACTGGGTGGCTCTCAGGCTCGTGAGATAGAGCCCCACGTCCAACCCTGTGCTGGGCATGGGGCCTGCTTAAAATTCTCTCTCCCTCTCCCTCTCCCTCTCTCTCTGAGAGAGAGAAAGAGAGTACCATATACCCAACTGTAAGCATGGCCATCAAGATGCAAGAAGACTATGTATGTGTAGAAATTCAAGTATAAGTTATTTTTCTTCTAGACAATGGTGATGATGTACATGAAAGCTGGTTAGACACTCCGCAAGTAGAACTACGGTTATAAAGAGGTATACTGAAGATGGGATTTTAACACTTGGACATCTCCTTTGACCCACCTCAGGAACCCTTCCCCAAATGGACATCAGAAGTCAATCAGGAATAAGGAATCTCACCTGACCTTACAAGTGTCTCTAATTTAAAAGGAGGGTGGGGGGCACCTGGGTGGCTCAATGGGTTAAGCCTCTGCCTTAGCCTCAGGTCATAGTCTCAGGCTCCTGAGATCCAGCCAAAGAAAGAAAGAAAGAAAAAGGAAAACAACTCAGAGTAGCTTCAGTCCTGCATCCACTAACCACCTGCCAACCTGTCATGAATATTCAAATATCCTGGACCCTTGGGAGGGGGTATGCCACCAAAAGTACTGAGCACTCCCCACCTCACGCCAAACAGAGGGCTCGTATTACACCCAAGACATTTCCAGACTGCAAAGCCTCTCTGCCACACAGCAGTTTCAGTGTCCAGGTCGTTGGGGATTAATCGTGCCAATGTCATTTGAAGGAAGTTTATTCTGTGGGCTGCTGTACATGCCAGGGAAGTTATAGCTGTTTCTCTATACTCCCTGTTGTTGAATTCATTTTCTCTATTCTACATGCAAATTGCTTCTATTATAGGAAACAGCTGTTAGTGAGCACATCTTCTGGTTGAAAGTTTGAGATTTTTTTTTCCCACCCTCTAAAGGGAATGATTTGTTATATATTAATATTCCCTAAAAGTCTGGTTTATAAGAAACTGTTTATCAATGCATACCTCAATTATTTTTAAATGCAGTATTTCCACAAATAACAATAAACGATGTCTCTAGAGCACCTTGAGTTCTTAATTAGAACTTCTTAAATAGAAGCAAACAATAGAAACATTTTATACACACTAAATATGCCAGAAAATCTGTAGCAATACAAATATAAACTTAGAGTCGCAATATGAAGAAAGCCAAATTAGGGCAAGTAGTTTATTTATTCAAGTATCTTATAACCTAAAACATTAACATGAGTTTCTAACCTAGTGCTTAAAAAGAAAACGGGAATTCAAACCAAGAAACATTTTAGCCAGGGACAGTAGATTAGACATAAAGCAATTATTGTTAAACTAATAGGGCCACCTCTGGGACCTCCTTGTGTCACTCAGCAACACTTCCTCATTAAGAATCCCTGCTCATCATCACTGGCCACTGGGTCACCTTCACACTATCTAAAGCATCCTAAACCCTTCAACTCATTCTTCCTCTCAATTGTTCAAGAATCAGATAATCTTAAAATCTATGTAATAAAACTTTCAGAAGTTATTAAAGGGACATTCATCTTTGGAATGCCATCAAATTTTTTTAGGTGACAGTAAAATGGGAGGATTAACCTCCATTCTTTAAACTATGCAAATTGATTTGACAGAAATCATGAAGCTCTCACTCCTGTCAAAATCCAGCCCAGATGTTAGCTCTTTGAGAATGTCTCCCTCGCTCCCCTTCCAAGCTTCTCGTGTTGCACTTATCAGGCTGGTGCATTTATCAGACTGGCAAGATAACACTCACTTACCTCTCAGCCTCCTCCACTAGACTGAGCCCCCTTGAGGTCAGCAACCCCATTATTACTCCTATCTGTAACTGCCGACACTAACACCGAGCCAAGCAAAGCAACAAATGTTTGTTGAATTGAATTTTTTAAAGAGACACGCCATCCTTCACTGATTTACCATTGCTAAAGAAGTTGCTTTCCGGGAGCCCTCAAATTCTTCTCCAAACTCCCACTTCCTACAATTAACATGAACTTTTAAAAAAAGTCGGGGCGGGGG